>MCJB01050814.1:45595-63532 GCA_002018475.1 Nicotiana obtusifolia | reverse complement strand
GCTTTTTTATCCTTATTGGTTCTTGATCAAAGTGAATCAACATTGGACTATGATCAGATCCAATCTTGGATAAGTGAGTGACCTCAACTGTGGGGAAAGCTTGCTATAGTTGTTGATTTGCCAAGCATCTATCAAGCCTTTTGAAAATGCACTCCTCATCTGCTCTCTCATTCCACCACGTATAGATACTACCTTTGAATCCCAGGTCTGTTAAGCAACTGATGTTTATACAGTGATTGAAATCATCTACCTCATTGAAAGGGACTGGAAGGCCTCCATATT
Organism: Nicotiana obtusifolia; assembly: GCA_002018475.1. Lineage (NCBI taxonomy): Eukaryota > Viridiplantae > Streptophyta > Magnoliopsida > Solanales > Solanaceae > Nicotiana > Nicotiana obtusifolia. The sequence goes on along the minus strand of MCJB01050814.1, from coordinate 63,250 downwards.
TCTCTTCTTGATCACTTATGACATTGAAATCTCCTCCGATTATCCATGGGCTGGTGATTGTTTGGGACAGATCATATATTGAATCCCACAATTCAATTCTTTCTTCTGGTGTGCACTTGGCATACACAAGAGTGAGGATTAATGTTTCTTTCGTCCTCGAGTGTATCAAATTCAGTGTGAGTTGTTGTACTGTGTCTGTAATCACTATAACATTGTAATCATCATCTAGGAAAGCCCATATCTTGTTTGACACATTTGCAATTGCTTGAGTCTTGCCAATCCTTCTCCTGTACTGTTCAAGTTTCTTGAGTTGTTGTTTTGGTTCCATTATGCCAATATTCAAATTAATGCTTGTTGTTGAGTGTGATCAGTCTTTCAAAAGCTTGCATTGTTTTAACTGATCTTCTGTTCCAAATGATTGCTTTCATTGTTTTTTGTTCGAGTACTTTGGTGATCCTTTGATTATCATTATCTTTGAGGCAGAGTCACTGTTGTTTTTTGATTGCTTTCTTGAGTGGTTTCCTTTTCCAGTTATCCTGTTAGCTTGTACTGGTGATATATCCCCTTGCCTTGCTACATTCCTGAAGTTCTGCGTGCTATCTTCATCATCCATATCCATCCCCTTTGCTTCTGTTAATATGTTCACTGCTTTGGCTGATGTTGACAGAACTCTGGGCTTGAGAATAGCCTGGAGTTGAGCTCGTAATGATCCTGATTTTGTGCGTAAGTCCTGTCCTGTGATTGACAAGAGTTGGTTCTCCTGGTACTGTTGTCTTTCCTTTACCTCAATTACTTCTTCATCAATTTGGATTCCCTCTGGTAATTCCCCTTCTTCTGAGCATTCTTCCAATTGGTCGGCCCACAATTTCCCTGTGATTTGTTCTAATTTTCCTGCTGTTCCTGCTTCTGTTTGTTTGTTTCTTACTGCCTTAACCGTGCTCTGTTCCCCTTGTTTTTGATAGTTGCTGGCTGTTTCTGCTGGGGTTTGTTGTTGTGAATTTTTGGTTGTCTGTGGACTTGGACATTGTTGTTGGGTATTCACAGAGTTGTTGTGGAAGCTTTCCCGAACCCACTGAGCTGTGTGCTGCTTTGTCTTTTGTCCTGTGTTAAAAGAATTGGCTGGAGCTTCTTTGATTTGTTCTCTTTCTGTTGCTTCTTTGACTGCATTGATCTCTTTGCTGCTGCTTGGCTCTTTTTCTGTGCTTGCTTCTGCTGGTTTAATTAGGACCTGTGTTGCTGCTGCTTTCAGCATTATTTGATTTGTTGTGCGTGCTGTTGTTTCCTCTGAGGGGTTGAGGTGATATTCCTTTCTATGAATGTTTTCCTTTTGCTGATCATTTCCTTTATCTGTGCTTGTGCATGTTTGCTCAGGCCTTGCCATTTGAGTTGATTGGCTTATTGCTTTTCCTGTTAACTCTTTTATTACATTGACTTGATTTGCCTTTTCATTGTTGGCATCCAGAGTCTGTTGTGTTTCTTTCAACATTGCACTTGGTGAGACTGGTTTCGAGCTCGCTAACTTGTTGCTATCTTTGGATTCCTGAGGCTCTAAGTCTATGACTGCTGATTCAAATACTTGCTTTTCATTCATATGATCCTCTTCATTTCCATTTGTATCAGTCGTGTCAAAATTAAGGACATCAAATTTGTTTGCCACTTTAACTTGCTGACTGTTTTCACGATTTGATGCCAGTTGCATCTCAAATTTGTTTGCCACTGTAACTTGCTGACTGTTTTCACCATCTGATGCTTGTTGCCTCTCATATTTGGATTTTTCTTTGTTCTGCGTGCGATTGTCTCTGACCTCTTTCCATTGAGGGCCTGGTTTGCCTACAATTTTGCCACTCGACAGTATCATTATACGTGCTGTGTCCTGCTTTTGCTGATTCCCTGTGTCCACTTATTTGCCCTTGTCTGTTCTATTTGTTGTTGCCCTGTGTTGAGCAGTTTTGTGCGTGTCAAGTGTTTCAGGATGCAGCTTCCAACACTCAATCATGTCGTGCCCTTGTATCTTGCATTCCTTGTAATATTTGGGAAGATAGTCATATTGTATCTTAACCCATTCTGTTCTGACCTCCCCTGTTGCTTCATTTTCTGTATCTAATCTGACTTGTTTGGGCAATTCTGCCAAGAGATCCACCAGCACCTTTACCCTTGCACAACTGGGCCGTGTCTTATTTATTGTTGCTAGGTCAAGGTGAATTGGTTTCCCAACAGCTGAGGCTAATGGAAACAAACATTCTTTGACAAAGAAAGTGGGAAGTAACTGTGGGAAAGAAATCCAGGCCATTGCCATTGGGGTTTCTTCACCCATTCTAAAATTTGTGTTGTAAATTTGTTGCCTCATCTGATATTCGTACCCATCCTTGGCTTTCAGGTAGTATGTGGTTTTGGAGGTTATTTTGATGAAGTCCTCCCATAGCGATAATCTAATAAGGATGAGTTTATCTTTGAAGAACCCAACGTTGCAATCGCCTTTGATTCCGCACTGGGTGGGTATGATTCTCCGCAGTTCCTGTATCTCCGGCCATCCATATGAGAATTTGCCTAGCACAGCATATTGTAGTCCTTCGATGATGTTCATGCGCGTTACCTCTGATTCTGTGTATTTTACTATCGCTTGTCCGTGCATGTAGGTTGGTCTTCTGAAGGGGATGGGCTCGATTTTTGGGTTAGGGTTTGCAGAGATCGAGCAATTTAGGGTTGTTGGTTTTAGTATTTTGGTGTAATCGAGGGGCTGGGGTTGCTGGGGTGTGGGTATCATTGTGTTTGGGGCTAGTTGAAGGGTTGTCGAGGGCTGGCCAGCCGGATTATCCCCGGCCGGCGACGCCATAAACGTCTGTGTGGAGAAGACGAGTTTCTCTCTCTTATCGCTTGTTTCTCTCTCAGCCTCAATGAGCTCGTTTGGAGACCAACTTTGGTCGCTAATATTAGCGACCAAACCAAAGTTGATCGCTATTTTCTTTACCCGGAATATTTGGTCCTTTTACCTTAGAGACCAAAGTTGGTCGCTAATTAGCGATCAACTTTGGTCCCTAAGGTTAAGAGACCAACTTAATATAGACCAGGCCTATTTGGTCGCTTTTTGATCGCTTTTTGGCCAATAAGCGACCAACTTTGGTCGCTTTTTGTGATCGCTTTTTTTCGGATTTCTAGTAGTGCTACTATATAGAGGGTAGGCTTTTATTTCAATAGGACACATTGTAACACACATATCAAGGAAATACAAACTTATTTCTCTGCTTTCTAATTATTGAAAAGTTCTTATTTTATTGTTGTTCTTCATAGACATTCGACTTCGAACCAAGGGTCCGATCGAGGGAAAAATTACTGTTCAGGAAAATTCGAGCCCGGACATAACGTAACAATTGGTTTGGTTATTTATTCTATATTTAACTCGTTTATCTAACATTCTAGATTATTTGTGTTGAATCAATCCGCATATCCTTAAAATCGCATAAATTCAATTGTTATCTATTATAAGGGTAAACAGTTTGGCGCCCATCGTGGGGCTAAGGATAATAGTGGTGGTTTGATACAAATCTCTATAACACACTTTATTTTACTCTTGTTCTTTGAGGTATAAATTTCAGGTCAGCTTAAAAATGTCAAAAATTCTCAGTCTGCTCACATGAACGTTGAGGCAGAGTCAAACAACAATCTGGTGCCTAGCAATGAGGTGCCCCTGCTGATCCCAACGAGGTCCCAGTTGCCGATCCGATCAACGCCAATTCACAAGTTGCTATCGACGTCAACCTGCCAACTAACCCCGAAAACAGCATTCACGGAGGTCTCCGACCAATGGTTCGAGAAACGCCCGAGGGTGAAGGTGATATGGTAAGCCTGCAGCTACTCTTCGAAATATTGCAGGCTCAACAGGAGCCGATAGCACTGCTACAGAATCAAGGCCACGTCCTGGCAAGGTCGAGCCTGAACGGTCCCGGGAGAACACCCGAAGAAACGAATAAACCACCGAGAGGTCGGGTGAAGTCGGGCCCGGAGTCAGTCCCGAAGTAATGAAAATGCTTGAGGCATTAACGAAGCGGGTGGAACCAGGTAAAATAAAATTGAGACCAATGACAAGAAGGTAGAAACATACAATTCCAAGGTCGACCAAATCCCAGGAGCCCCCTGATTTTGAAAGGACCAGATTCCAAGAAGCTTATCCAAAAGCCTTTCCCTCTGAGCGCGACGAAGTTCAGGGAAACTCTGTCAAAGCAGCAATGATGTGGTATCCCAACTTGTCCCCAAATCCTATTGATTCATCTGCTATGTTTGCAGATGCTTTTGTGAAATCCCATGTCGAGGCCATCAAGGTCGAAACTAGAAAATCGGACTTTTTCAAGGTTAAACAAAGAGATAACAAGATACTCAGGGAGTTCGTGTCGAGGTTCCAGATGGAACGGATGGACCTGCCTCCGATTGCTGATGATTGGGTAGTTCAGGCATTCGCTCAAGGACTTAACCCCTGAAGCTCCTTGGCTTCGCAATAGCTAAAACAAAATTTGGTGGAATATCCAACGGTAAATTGGGCCAACCAACTCGGAGCCCCTTCTGGGTCCGTTTATCCCGTTAGAGCTGACGACATGTCTAAGAGAGTCGTCGATCATGAACCAAGATAGGTCCGAGATCGGTATCAACCATACAGTAGAGATAGAAAGGGAAACGAGTTCGAGCGTCACCCCACGAGGAACGAAAAGAGAAGCGATCGAGGGCCTAATAGTCAAGGTCTAATGAGCAAAAATGGTGTCATAGACCGCTCGGGTACAGGGAAGCACCAAAATTGTCGGAATATAACTTCAACATTGATGCTACCAGCATCGTATTAGCCATCGGACGCATCATGGACACCAAGTGGCCTCGACCATTTCAGTATGACCCTACCTAGAGAGATCCTAACTTGATGTGTAAGTATCATGGCACTCATGGCCACAAGACCAAGGATTGTCGTCAATTGAAATAAAATGTTGCCTGGTTTTTTAATAACGGGTACCTACGAGAATTTCTGAGTGATCGAGCCAAAAACAACTTCAGAAATAGGGACGCCAACGAACAGACCGAACAAGGGGAACCTCAACACATCATCAACATGATCATTGAAGGGGTAAATGTCCCTCAAGGGTCGATGATACAATGCATTAAAGTATCCATTATGAGGGAAAATCGCACATGAGATTATATCCTGGAGGGAACCATTTCGTTCAGCGACGAGGATGCCAAGGGCATCGTACAACCTCATAATGATGCACTAGTAATATCCATACTTATTAATAAATCTCAAGTTAAACGTGCATTGATTGATCTAGGTAGCTCGATCAATATCATCAGATCAAGGGTCGTAGAACAATTGGGGTTATAGGATCAAATAGTGCCAGCAATCCGAGTGTTGAACGGATTTAACATAGCATGCGAAACCACCAAACGGGAGATAACCCTACCAGTGAATACTACCGGGACCATCCAAAAAAGAAAGTTCTATATGATCGAAGGGGACATGAGATATAACGCTCTATTCGGAAGACCATGGGTTCACAACATGAGGGCGGTACCTTCGATCTTATGCCAGGTGTTGAAATTCCCTACACCGGGAGGAATTAAGACGGTCTACGGAGAACAGCCAGTTGCAAAGGAGATGTTCGCAGTTGACAAAGTACTCCTGGTGCCCGCCGTCTCGACATTAAGGAACACAAAGCCGACCAAAAAGGCTGAAGTTAAATAGCAACCACTGATGCCGGTCCTGGGGACCGGAAGAACGAGGAGTTGACGAGGAGGATGATTACAGAGTACCAAGATCATTTATAATTCCTGATGATACCGAAGCCACCAAATCGACGGTCGAAGAGTTGGAGCAAGTCACATTGATCGTACACCTATCCGATCGAAAGGTATACCAGGCTACGGGGTTAACCCTTGAGCTCCGAAAAAACTTATTAATTTTCATAAAGCTAACATAGATTGTTTCGCTTGGTCCCATCTTGACATGACAAGGATCCCCCCGAAGGTAATCACTCATAAACTAAGTTTGGACCCAAAGTTTCACACGGTTAAACAGAAAAGGAGACCATAGTCCGAGGTCCAGCATGCATTCATCAAGGACGAGGTATCTAAAATCCTTAAAATAGGATCCATTCAGGAAGTTAAGTAACTGGACTGGTTAGCTAACGTAGTGGTAGTGCCTAAAAAAGGAAATAAGCTAAGAACGTGTGTTGATTACAAAGATTTGAACAAGGCATGCTCTAAGGATTCTTTTCCTTTGCCTAACATCGATCGGATGATCGATACGACGACGGGCACGAGATACTCAGCTTTTTCGATGCCTATTCGGGGTATAACCAAATTCGGATGGACCAGGACGATTAAGAAAAGACTTCTTTTATCACTAAATTCGGCACCTATTGTTATAATGTAATGACATTCGGATTAAAGAACGTATGTGTCACCTATCAACGCCTAGTGAATTGGATGTTTGAAGAATAGACAGGAAGATCAATGGAAGTTTATATTGACGATATGTTAGTCAAGTCCCTGCGAGCAGAGGACCATTTGAAACATTTGTCGGAAACCATTGACCTATTGAAGAAATACAATATGAAGCTGAACCCAAAGAAGTGCACATTCGAGGACAGATCGGGAAAATTCCTCGGGTTCATGGTATCCAATCGAGGGATCGAGATCAATCCCGACAAAATCAAAGTCATAAAAGACATCACCGTGGTGGACAACGTCAAGGCCGTTCAGAGGCTGACCGGGCGTACGCCCTGTGCCGGTTCATATCGAGGTCCTCGAACAAAAGCCATCGGTTCTTCTCAATGTTGAAGAAGTAGAATAACTTTTCCTGGACCCCGGAATGCCAACAAGCTTTAGAAGAACTGAAACGGTACCTATCAAGTTCGCCCCTGCTGCACACTCCGAAGGTGGATGAACAGTTGTATCTTTACTTGACGGTTTCTAAGGTGGCGGTAAGTGGGGTCTAAGTTCGGGAAGAGGAAGGTACGCAATTTCCTATTTACTATGTCAATAGAACTCTAGACGAGGCCGAAACAAGGTATCCTCACCTGGAAATATTGGTGCTCGCTTTGCTAAGCACCTCCTGAAACTTAAAATCGTACTTTCAATGCCACCCCATATGTGTCGTAACCTCTTACCCACTGAGGAACATCATGCACAAACTCGAGCTCTTGGGATGGTTGGCCAAATGTGTCGTTGAAATCAACGAGTACGATATCGAGTATCGACCCCGAACCTCCATAAACTAAAATTTTGGTAGACTTCGTGGCCGACTTTACGTCGGCCTTAATACCCGAAGTCGAAAGGGAATTATTGTTAACCTCGGGAAATACCTAAGGAATTTAGACCCTTTTCACGGATGGTGCCTCGAACGCAAAGGGGTGCGGGCTCAGCATCATGTTAAAACCACCTACAGGGAATGTAGTCAGGCAGTCTATTAGAATTGTGAAATTGACCGAGTATGAGGCCATAATTGCAGGTCTTGAATTGGCTAAAAGACATGGAGCCGAGGTGATCGAATCTAAGTCCGACTCCTTTCTCGTGGTGAATCAAGTTAATGGGACATTAGAAGTGAAAGAGAAACGAATGCGAAGATACTTAGACAAGATACGGGTAACACTGCATCAATTTAGGGAATGGACCCTATAGCACGTGCCCCGAGATCATAATAGCGAGGTTGATGCTCTAGTTAATTTGGGTTCGTCGATCGATGTCGATGAATTCAGTTTGGGAACGGTAGTATAACTCATGAAGTCAGTTACAGAAGAAGGCCACACCAAAGTAAATTCGACGAGTTTAACTTGGGAATTGAGGAACAAATACATAGACTACTTGAAGATCGGAAAATTGCCCTCAGATCCTAAAGAATCGAGGGCACTGCGTACCAAGGCTGCCAGATTTAGCTTGGTCGAAGGGACATTGTTCACAAGAACATTCGACGGCCCGCTAGCCAGATGCTTGGGGCCGGGAGATACCGAATATGCCTTGAGAGAAGTTCATGAAGGCACTTGCGAGAACCATTCGGGGGCAGAATCTTTGGTTCGAAAATTAATCAGGGCCGGCTACTAGACCGAAATGGAGAAATATGCAAAAGACTTCGTACGAAAATGCAACGACTGCCGGAGACACATATCGATGATCCATCAAACGGGAGAGCTACTCCACTCGGTCTTGTCCCCGTGGCCATTTATGAAGTGGGGAATGGACATCGTCGGTCCCCTACAGTGGGAACATGGTAAGGCTCAATTCATACTATTCATGACCGATTATTTCTTCAAATTCGTCGAAGCTCAAGTGTTCGAGAAGGTCCGGGAGAAAGAAGTCATTGACTTCATCTAGACCACATAATATGTCGATTCGAGATACCGGCCGAGGTCGTTTGCGATAATGGGAAACAATTCATCGATAGCAAGGTAAATAAATTCTTTGAAGATCACAAAGGCCACCCCTACTCGGGGATTGCCGCCCGAAGAAAGTTGGATGACCCGGGCTACCGAATCCCGAAGGCACCAAACCTATTTGGCAGTGCCCAAATACAAAAGGTTACGGTCACCCTAGAAACGGCTCGAAGACATTTGAAGCTTGTAATCAGAAGGTAAGACCTTTATAAAAGATCAAAACATGCTAAAAGGTTACCCTCGGAAAGCATCTTCTAAAATCACTTAAGCATCTTGAAAACTTCCAGTCACATCGAGGTTTCAAAGCCTAGAGCAAACAAAGTTGTATTGAAGTTAGGCTCTGTTCGGACCTTTGAAAAATGAACATTTGATTTTATACTAAGGCATCAAAAATATTACATGAATAAAAATTATAAAAAGATGCTGGAAAAGTAAAGACACGATATTGCCAGAAAGGTAAAATTTCGTATATATATCCCTAAATATATTTACAAAGGCCCAAAAAAGACGACTTCAAAATAAAAAAAGAATATAGATAAGAGAAAACAAAACTGAAAAAGTACAAAGGCATATACGCATGGTCTTCACAGGGGCCCGACTCATCGCCAGAACCGTTGGAGCCCTCGGATCCCTTGGAACCCTCGGAGCCTTCGGCACCCTCAGGCTCGTCGAGATCCTTTGCCTAGGCCTCGAGCTTTTTGGATTCCTCGATCTCGGCTGACCGATCAAAACCTCGGACATGGATCTGTTTGAGGACCTCTCTCTAGGACAGCCGCTTCACATACTCAGTCTTTGTCTTTAGGCGGGTCTTGGTTTCCTCTATATCGGCCTTGCACTGGGCCACCATTTCCTCTGTGTCAGTGAAGGTCGTGTCCATTTTTGACATTAGCGCCTCATATTCTCTTCCAAGGACATCCCGTTCAGCGACAGCCGAGCTCAGCTGTTGTCGAAGATCATCATTCAACTGAGACCACTTGTCAGCTTTATCCTTCGCCATCCGGAGTTAGTTCTCAATTGATGCCAACTCTACCTTAGCAGTTTCCTTCTCCGAACCCAGCAGGTCCATCCTGCCCTTTCACACTTCGGACATGGCCTTGACCTCGTTCATCTCGGCTCGGATCTAGTCAATCAGGTCGATCTTCTATTGGACCTGCGAGGTTGTGATATTAGTCACCACGACTAGCTCCTCGTTTTTAGCTTCAAAAACCTTTACCTTTTCAACCAGGTCGGCATGCTCTCGCTTTAGGATCGAGGCCTCCATCTGAGCTTTGTCCAGCTCGACCTGGAGGTCTTTAAGGGCCTCACCCTGTTGCTCGCTAAGAAGCCTGATGTCCTTTTTCACGGGCCTGTTCTTTGAGCTCGAACTCCAGCTGACTTATTTCCAAGCGGTACGGGAGGAAGCCTTCATGATGAAGCACTGAGGCCTGTAAAAAAGTGGAACTGGTAAGGGACATCAAGGGAAAACTTCAGCGGGATTTATGAAGGGAGTATGACAGTGTTAGAACCTTACCCGGTTCAGCGCCTGTTGTGCCTCATTAAAAAGACTCGACGTGCCTACCTCGCTCATATTTGCCTGGTCATCCTCGGTCACCAAGCATTGGAGGTAGCTGGATACACCTACCGGAGCAGACAGGATCCAGGCATCCTCCGGGACTGTGAAAACAATCGTCCTCTTGCGCTCGTGGTTCACGCTTGGTGCAGGGAATTGCTTAACTAATCTCGGGCTCGTACTCGGTCCATCAGCTCCCGAAGGTACGTCCTTCTTCGATATCTCTAGGTGACCCAGCCCGGAGAAATCATCCAATATGGACATGTCCATCCCATCGAAGAAGGAGTGGAGAGGATCATCTACACCCTGAGCTCCTTCACTTGATATTTCCTTGCTTGCTTGGGCCTCTTCAAGCATGGACTTGGTGTAGGAGGGCGTCTCGATGATGTCTATCAAACCATTTGTCTCCTTCGATAGGAACGGCTTCTCAGGAGGTCACAGCCCCCGTCTCCACTTAGGCCTCTCGAGTCGGAAGGGGATCGGTCTCGTGGCTCCTTTTCTCGGTTTCCGCCTGCTCCTCGGCAGGGGCCAATCCATGAGCGACAAAAAAGTTGTGTTCTTCAGGCTCATCCTTGAGACGGTAAATCATTTCAGAGTCCGATACTCGGAACCTAGTACTCTTCTTGAGCTTGCGAGACCTCGGGAACCGGGGTTGTCCCGAAATGGAGGATTCGATGGGTAAGGACGTATCATCGTCACCATCTAGCGGCCTAAGTTCGATAGTTTTAGGCAAGCCTACGAGGGAAAGAGAAGGTCAACATCGTGTAAGCTTGGGACGTAGTAATAACTATTCAGGGGAGAGCCTTACCATGAGAACGGGCCTCTTATTTGCTCTTTGAAAGTTTGCGCCACATGCACTCGTAGTATGACATCTACTGGCAGATCCCTTCGATCCACTCCTTGAGCCAGGGGACCGCATTAGGAACCCGAGCAACAGCTGCACGACCATAAATACTGGCTATGAGAGAAGAAAAGAAGGGAAATTGACACTTAAGGAAAGACTACACTTACGAGATGTGTTCCACTTCTCGGGGAATGGTGGAAACGTGGGAGGGATTAGATCTTCAGTATTTACCCAAACGAAACGCCCTTACCAACCTCGGTCTGGATCCTCGTCGATGCTCGAAAAAGGGGCCTTACTGGCTCGACGAACAAGCTTGATTAGTCCCCCGCGGAAAATTCGGGGACTGTACAGACGGAGTAGGTGGTCGAGGATGAACCGAGGAGATTCGGTGTTGTTCACGAAATGGCGTAGGAGGATCACGATCCACTAGAGGGACGGATGGATTTGCTCGAGGCACACCTCGTACCTCTTGGAAAAGCCAGTATTACTGGGTCTACCGGGCCCAGAGTGAAGGGGTATGTGTAAGCACTTAAATACCACTCCACGTGGGTAGTAATATCATCCTTAGGCCCGAGGACAACCACGTCCTTGCCTTCCCATTTGCAGTCTTCTAGGGCTATGGTAAGGGTATCTTCAGTGACGGAGCATATGTATCTCCATGCTCCTTCGCCTCGGTCTTGTTTGACGGAGTCCTTCTCGACCTTGAAATCGTCCCCGATAGAACAACCCCCGGTTATGAAGCTTTTCATAGGAGGCTTTAGAAGCACCTCGGGGACGTCCACCTTGACATCTGCGATCGGGTGGGAAGATCAAGGGACCGTTTGCTGTGGTACGGACTTGAAACATTTGGCCATCATAAATCTGGGAAAATATATGAAGATTTGATGAAGTCGTATGAAGATTTGAAAGTTAGAAGTAAAGATATGAAGTTTTGGGTTGAAAACTTCAGAAAATATATAATGAAAGTTTGAAGTTTAAAGATGAAGATGTGAAGGTTCAAGAAGCGGGATGTGAAGGTTTGAGAAAGTTGAAAGCCTTTATAAAGTTCGAAGGATTAGAAAGTGAAAGAAGTAAAAGGGGGCGAAGCTTTTATAGGGGGGAATGTAATTAATACACGATGTTTCACATTCGAAGGCAACCAGCTGATGATCGACACGTGTCCGAAGTCATAACGACGCGACTGATGGGATATTTCGGCTTATCCGTCATCTCGGTTGTAACATACGAAAGAAAAAACTGGGGTTCATCTATTGTTTCCCATCGTTTCTGCAAACCTACTCCCTAGAAAACGAGGGAACTATCTGTATACATGTGAAACCGGGGCTCAGACACAACCCGATTTCCTGGTGAGATAAACGAAGCAAGGGTATGAATACAATCGAAGCGGAAGTTAGGAACTTGTCGTACCGAGGCCCGAACGGAATGCTCACCATCGAGGCCCGAACGAAATGCTCACCATCGGACCTGATAAGACAACACTCCCCAGATCTAGAACGAGCTCAAAGACCTCAAAAAACATGGCAAACGGTTGCACACGACTAACATAGGACCGTGATATCCCACCTAACCGGATATCACGCGAAGATCTCACCCGATGTCGGTAACGGATCAGTAATTAACGAGAAAGAAGGACTTTTACCTTTTAGAAATGTACCAGAGATGAAATCTCCTACTATATAAAGGGGAAGCTTTTATTTCAATAGGACACATTGTAACACACATATCAAGGCAATATAAACTTATTTCTCTACTTTCTAGTTATTGAAAAGTTCTTATCTTACTATTGTTCTTCATAAACATTTGGCTTCGAACCAAGGGTCCGGTCGAGGGCAAAATTACTGTTCAACGAAAATCCAAGCCCGGACGTAACATAACAATAACGGTTATTCATTCTATATTTTTGACTCGTTTATCTAGCATCTTCGATTATTTGTGTTGAATCAATATATATATCCTTAAAAACGCGTATAAATTCGATCGTTATCCGTTTTAAAAGTAAATAATAATGATCATAATAAATGAAATTAGCTACTTGCAAAATAAAGTAGACAACCTGTACGACATATTAAATTATATAGTAGTGTAAAAACATTTTACCTCGTTAATATGTACAAGTGAATTAGTTGGACAATAAAGCAGGCACAGCCGGTTATGATAGATTGAATTACACAATAGTGTAATTTTTTTAACTTTTTAAAGTATAAGTTCAATAAAGCTTTATAGTTCATTAATGGCCCCGAGAATTTAGAAATGTAACGATAGGCGTCGACTTTAACTACTGCGATATCAACTATAGCGTTTCTGGGAAAAAGAAAAAGAAACAAACCCCAGAAGATTTAAATACTACAACTTTTGTATGCACGAGACTATTTCGTTCCAGCCCCTCTAATTTCTTATTGCTTAGTCCAGGATGATATTTTCTTACTTTTATGGGGAGCTGGATTGGACATGTGACGTCAGACATGGAGGTCAATGCGACTTAGATGGTTGAAGATCTTGAAGGAATCCAAACTGAGATTTTCCAAATCCGAATTTGCTTCAAAGATATTGATTGTAACTGAAACTGGTGGCAGTCATGCAAATCAAACTGTGGCACCAACTACTTTAGCATTTGACAAACAAACAAATTTTATTAAAAAGGAGACGTAACGTATCCCTTTCCCTGATCATGGCCATGCAAATAATTAATAGTATAATCCTTCGCTTAATTGAATTTTAGGGATAGCATGTCAAATGATGAATAGTTCTCTCATCATGTCCAACTCTAATCCTAAAAAGGATAAGCGGCTGCTGTTATAATCCGATCTAAAAATCCGGAGTCGAATACCACAAAGAACTAGATCAATATCACTAACAACACAACCTCGAACAACTTTAAAGTTATAAAGATTTGGATTCTTATGTATAACTAATTAACTATCAAATTAAACTAGTAAATTAATAATTAAAGATACTAAGAGTTAGAGACTAAATTAAGTAGGTCTAGAGTTATGATTTCCCTAATTGTCGGAATCCTTCCCATTGCATCTTCTATAATTTTGCCTAATTATTCTCTACGATCGTGAGTACTTCATGTATCGTAATTCTCTTTCGAGAAACTACAACAATTTACTAGACATATATTCTTTCGAACTACGCTAGCTGGCACTAATTCACTGCTCACTACGATTGTACCAAGATTTCATTATTTTTAATCTGCCTTTAAACCCTCCGTATTGATTTCTCACATACGTTACGAGTAATGTTGTTCAACAACTACCTAAATGTGTACCATTTTTCAAGCAATACAGCTCAAATGTTCTCAAGACATGTGGGCTCATAAAACACAAATAAGATAATCAGCTCAAATGTTGCAACTCTAAGTCCCAACTGTTGCACCCTATTTCGCACAAGTCAAAACAATATACAACTTATAGTACTCTACAAAGTTAGTTAAAGTTTAGAGTCGCCACCTAATGTTTAAGGTACACTAGGACACCTATATCACACTATATAATGTACACTTCGACTATGGTCTACAAACCCGTTGAGATTCTGAGTAAGGATTAAAGTTATCTCGAGAGGAAGGTGTTAGGCATCCTTCAATATCCACAAAATGTAATTCCTGTGGGCTCGATCAAATAAGAGGGAAGGTTCAAGTAAATACTCACTATTATTCACAAAGAATTCAAATAAAAGGTGATTAATGTGTACCCAAATGAATAATTAAATACATAATAGATCACGTTCAAATAAAGTAGCTATGGACTTTGCATTTTGAAAACGAAATGATTAAGGTATATCGAACCATATAGAATATATTAAGTGTACAAAGAATTACGTTTTGAAAGAATAAACTGAGTGTGAATTAATTTAGACAAAGAATGATTAAATATGTAGCAAAGTATGCAACAAGAATTGGAATATGAAAAGTATTAAAAATATATTAAAGAATCGCATCGTAGTGTGAGTTGAATAAATAAAAGAATTATGCTTAAAGAATATAATTAGCTCAAAGTATTTAAACAAAGATTTTAATTTCACAAGAATAAAATTAAAAAAATCTACTTACGATTTGAAGATAAAAACTTTGAATGAGTGATTAAAGTATGAGAACTTGCATTAGGGAGTAAAGTAAAAAAAGAAAAAAAGAATGATTATTTGTATATGAGTAATTTGACCAAAGAAACAAAGTGTGAAAATATTAGAATGAATGAGTAAGTATTAAAAGAATGAAAAATATAAGATAGTTTGTAGTGACTTTATAAATTAACTAAAAGAATATCAATTCAAGGATACACTTTGGAAGATTTTGATTTATGTACAAAGATTAACTATTTAAGTAAAAAGCTAGAAATAAAAATTTGCTCTAAATGATTGGTAAGAGTAGAAAAGAATAATCTTTGAACAAATCTTAGTGGATAATGGATAAACTAAAAGAATTAATTTGCTGAATGTTCTGAGTATGGTATAGGAAAAATGTACCAAAATATTTATGACATAGAAAATAATTCCATCAATGCAAAGAAATATTCACGCTAAAAAATGAGGGACAATAAGTAACTAAAGACCATCTCTCGAATCATGGTATTGAAAAACAAATTATGTGAGTCAAGCCCAAATTACTACAAGGCCCAAGCCTCTCAAAGAAAAGCACAACAATTCAATTATAATGTCTTTACGAATTATGTCATTAATTGAAGAATCACTGGCATACAAAGAAGCTCGGAAAGCATGCTAGTAAAAATTAAAGAAAATGATTTATCTTTTATGTTTATGAAAGAAGATGGCATGTTTTAACTTAATTATGCAACCAACCTAACCGATTATGTGCATGTCAATCCTAATTAATCAACCAAATAAAAATATATTTGACATCCTAAATATGTATATGTAAACTTAACAAATTATATAATGCACAATATTACAAGTTAACCGGATTATTAACTAAATGCAGCTCATCCTAAGTATTGGCAAATATCGAGTAAGCTACCAAATACGATATCGATCTACGATTTCTTATAATTGCATTTTATTCATCCAAGAACGGGAAGCACGAAGCGAGGAATTTGACAAGGTTCGCATTCGTCTCCGAACATCATCTTTCCAAAGCGTTTTGAATAAAGTACCACGCAAGATAAGAGAAATGAAATTGTTAGCGAAATAGTGTAACGGAAAAGACAAACTAATAAAATGACGCGTTTTAGAAATGATATTTGTTTATAAATATTTTTGTTGGAAAATTGTTCTTGAAAAGAATTTTAAAAATATTTTTATTTTTTGGAAAGATTGTTTGAAAATAGTTTGAAAATGTTTATTGGGAAATTATTTTCCGATATCCGTCAAGACATAAGAACGAGAACCGCCTCAGTAACAACTCTGGTGGCCAACCGTGTCGCCTCTCATAGGTTGTTGGTTCGTGTTCGCTGTCTTTTTTTATTTTTTCCGATGTTTATCATGTAATTATGAAAAGATTGGAAGATCTAGCTAAAGAAGGTGATAGCCCTATAGATTCGTTCCCATGGTTCGATCCTTCCCAGTAAAACGTGGCGTGTTCGAATCTGATCGCTTTTACGCGAGAAAGGGGGACCACTCTCTAAGCCTAAGTATTCCTCAATTACCGATAACGTACAAGTACCGTGAAGGAAAGGTGAAAAGAATCCTATTTAAGGAGTGCAATAGAGAACCTGAGATCCGATGCGAACAATCAGTCGAAGGAGCAGAGCTTAGAGCCTTTACTTTATGTAAAGCGCACTTACTATATCGGCGTAGCTTTTGCATGACGGGTCAGCAAGGAAATGGGAAAACAGCAGCTTAAGCCATTAGGTGTAGGTGCTTTTCAGAGGTGGAATCTTCTAGTTCTTCTCGTTATTTCGAGCCCAGTCCAATGGTCATTCAGAGCATCGTGACTTCAAAAATTCTATTCTCATTGGCCCTTAATGCAATATCTTATTCAAAATTTACCTTATCCGGCGCGATAATTTCAGATCAATATAATTCCATCAGAAAAATTAGAGCCAATTAGTGCCAACGAAGCACAGAACCAAAGCACCAGTCGGAGACGCTGCTTCGACAGGAAAGAGGTTGAGCCGCGCTAAAGCAGCAAATGGTGATGCTGGAATAGAAATTCCAATTAACCAAGAGGCCACACGAACTAGACAGCAGCATTGTTTGCTGTAATCAACCATCAAAATAGAGTTTAACCAACCCCCAAAATCGATATTGTATGGCTAGCAGTGACATTTAAATTTTTAGCCGATGAACAACGACAAAAGAACGGAAGCCGCCGGCAAAGATAGGAGCAAATATTAAGACAACGTGAATAAATCCACCAACGACGCAAAAGCGCAGCCACGATAAGTGTTAAGGCAACAAACAACAAGCACGGAGTAATGATGAACAATGGGGGTCGCCGGAAACTGCATAAATCGCCGGAAAAATCGAAGATAACACGAAGTCAGTTTTAAAAACAAAACAGCCCTTCCCGAAACGCGTCCACAAATGTCCCATGCCGGAAAACAGTAAACAAAAACACACAGGGTCGCCGGAAAAGATGGTGAGCAGAGATAAAGCAGCAAAGTAAAGAGGGAATCCCGAAACCCTTATCAAGGTGCCACTACGACGGCGAGTGAGCACCAGAGCAGCGACGCCATAGAACTAAGCAAAGGGGTCGCCAGCGAAGCCATCTCCAGTCAGATTTGATTTTCCGGCGAGGCAGAGAGAGCAAAGGAGGCGTTTAACTACAGCCAGATCTAAAAATCCGGCGAGTCTTCGTGTTGTCGAGCTTGACAGTGACGAGGGATGGAAGTAGGAGGAGAGGAGTGAGGGAAGAAAGGGGAAGCCGCCGCCTGGCCAATCGTCACCTCCGGCCGCAGCAA
>MCJB01050814.1:31493-45572 GCA_002018475.1 Nicotiana obtusifolia | reverse complement strand
GGGGGGAGGGCAACGATTCTTTCAGGCAAAGAAAAGGGACGAGAGATGGGGGAAAGCTTAGAGGGGGCGGCTGTTAGAGCCAAAATGAGGGGGGAGTTATAGACTACGGTTAGCCTTTCTTTATTAAAGAGCTTTTTCCCCAAAAATTTGTAGTGCATGTGCTTTGTAAAGAGTACCGGGAAGACAACATGAGGTCCTCATTTTATTGAAAATAAAGGTAATGCAAAAAAGAGAATATGTGATTCATATGTAAAATCACTAATTTAAAACTATGGGCAAAACCATGGGCTCAATATTTAAGTATTTTATTTTATTTATGTATGCACATGTATACAACAACAACAACTATTACAACAACAACTACTACTACAACAACAACCACTCAGTATAATTCTACAAGTATGGTCTAGGGAGGGTAAGATGTATGCAGCCTTACCCCTATTCTTGAAGGGCAGAGAGACTGTTTTCGATAGATATTCAGTTAAAGAAATAATGGAAAAAGCACTTATAGCAAGTAATATCAATATGAGGTATTTAAAAAATAAACCCCAAGCAAGCAAAAGAGAGTATGAAAGAAGCATTAATAGTCAGTAATAACAGTACAAGATATGAAATGATAACAAACTGAGGGCGTACGAAAGGCAAGTAACAACAGTGTAAAATATGTGGTAATAGCAAACTAAGAATAAATGGGATACCAAACTACACTAATACTATTGAACGAAGGAAGACACAAGGAAACGCTCGACTACCTACTAACATTCTACCCTAATTCTCAACCCTCATACCCTCCTATCAAGGGTGATGTCCTCGATTAGCTCAAACTGTGCCATGTCCCACCTGATCACCTCTCCCTAAGACTTCTTTGGCCTACCTCTACCTTTCCTCTTACCCCCCAAGACAATCTCTCACACCTCCTGACTGGGGTATACGCGCTTCTCCTTTTAACATGCCCGAACCATCTTAACCTCACTTTACGCATCTTTTCCTCCACAAGGGCCACTCCCACCTTGTCCGAATAACTTCATTCCTAATTTTATCTAACCTAGTATGCCCACACATCCATCTCAACATCCTAATTTCAGCTACTTTCATCTGCTAAGAGGAAGGCCCGTGATCTGGAGGGGGCACGGATTAGGCAGAGATGGCAGTCTTACTTCCTTAAACTCTTGAATGAAGAGGGAGATAGGAGCGTTGAGCTAGGTGAGAGTTTTCAGGAAAATAAATTGACACCGTATTAAATTTTGACCCGACATGACAGAGTGGGGAATGGAGGATGTTTTGAAGGTTGTGACCGAACTTTGGTTTCTGAGTGCTTACATATCTCGGGTTGCATGAGAAACAGGCCGCATGTAATTCTGGAAGATTGAGTACTACATGTGAATCGTAGCCTCAGGGAGTGGAAGGAAAATGTTCGAGGACGAAAAGGTTCGTGTGATCCCGACATTGCTTCCAAGATTGCCCTAGTGTAGGACTGTGGTAATACTAGGACGTGGATATTGGATGATAGGTGGACTGATTTGAATGGATTTTGATGTGGATGCGGTCGGGCTCTGTGTTGAGTTTTCCTACATATCCCGGATGTTACGAGAATCAGGCCGATTGTAGTTCGAGAAAGCGGTGGATGATTTGATTTTGATTTTTGATTTGAAAATTGCTTCAGCATCAAGTTGTGTTGACACTAGGTATTTTATGACTCTGAGGGTTTGGATTACCTACACCCCCCATGTCAATGGGACGTAAGAACGATACTTGAGACATGCTATCAATTGCTGTTTGAAAGCTCGACATCCGTTCTCAAAATCCACCCTAGTTTATTTGCTAGAGATAGTTCCGCGTTGTATCGCGTCTTTTATCAGTAGAGTTGACGAAGTGTGGACTATGCTTCCGTCTTATTTGACAAATATGGATATATGATTTTTGAACGAAATAGGGTCCCGGGTTGGAACTCTAATTCAAAAGGGATCCGAGCTAGATACCGATCCGAAGTGATCGAAGCACTTTGATTTTTGAAGAAAATACGGACTGAGTACCGGTCCGAAGTGATCGGAGCACTTAAATCTAAGTTACTCGTATTAAAAGGTGGTTGCATGTAAAATAGAACTTGAAATAAAATGCCCATTGTTCAGGAGGGCGCCTGAAAAATTTGAACGTTGAAATGAAATGCCTATTGTTCAGGAGAGCACCTGAAAAATTTGACATGGAAATAAAATGCCCATTGTTCAGGATGGAGCCTGAAAAATTTGACATTGAAATAAAATGCACATTGTTCAGGAGGGCGCCTGAAAAAGCAGGACGCTATATTTTTTTATATGTAAGAAAATTGATGAAGAGGGTTCTATTATTAATGATTCGGGTAGGTTATAGATGCACAATGATAGAATTTTGAAATGATATGGTCGGGTCTGACTTAGACTCCCTATGTATCCTAATGGAATTAGGTCGAAACGTAGTTCGATGACAAAAGATGACTGAATCCGATGTGGATTGCCTACGTATTCCTACCAAAGAAAATCAAGTCGCGACGTAGTTCCGAATGTATATAAATGATTTTTTGATTTTCTATTACAAGAGTGAGACCGGAGCCTACGTGGGTTGCCTATGTATCCCACTGCTGGAAGTCCAGTCGGGCGTAGTTCTGTTACAATAAGACCTAATTCTACCGTCAACAAAATTTGACTCTTTTGTTTTCTGTATTTTTCGCTATTTTTGTAGTTTTTTGTAGAGAATATTTGAAAATTTTAAAGAGAAGAGAAAGACTTTGATTTATTGATTAATCATCATCTCGTTTTTTTACTTGACTTTGGTTGATACCAATAATTAGTATTGTGCATAAGAATTTCCACAATATACTTTTCGACAAACCGAGATCCGCTTATGGGTAATTCCTATAGCTTCGAGTAGTACCTCAAGTATACCTAAGTTCGACAAGACTTGTTCATCTTGCTTCAATCAAAGGTTTTGAATTCTGCCTAACTCATGTTTTAAGTGTCCTTACCACAAAGAAAGTCCAAATTTGCACACATATTTGAAGTACTTTTTTTTTTGTATTTTGATTTTAGGACATTTTGAGAAGTACACTCACACTTAGAAAGATGTTCAATGCATGAATTGAGATACCATATGCTTGACCTTTATGTGAGTATCTACTAATGTAAGAACACTTGGAATAGGATCATGTATGGCTTTGTTATCGGCTTGTAATGTGGGCTTGGGGAAGGGTAGGATATTCATTTGGGGTAAAAGTGGTTAATCTATCCTTGAGCGTTGCACTATGTCCGTGTCTTCGGTACTCAAACCATGCTTCGGCGCTTGATCTTGTTCAACTCGATGTCCCTTTCTTTGTTTTGACTTCTTTTTGAACTTGTCGGAGGTTCTTCTTCCTTTTCGAGAGTTTTCTCTTCTTCTTTTTTTCATTTGCAAAGTTTCTCCTTCTTTTACTGGAGTTCCTCCTCTTTGAATTTGTGGAGTTCTCTCCTCTTTATTTTTTTTTTGATTTTCCTTGGAATTTGCTGAAGTGTTCTCCTTTTTGTTGGATCCCCCTTTTGAATTTGCAGAGGTTTCTTTTTCTTTTCTTGAAGTCATGTCTCTGATTGTCTTGGACTTTGCATCTTTCGCTTTTTTATGCTTGTCGCCTCCACTTTAGTCTTTGTTCGAAGTTACACATGTTCAGTGCGCGCAGGGAGGTAAGAGAGGGGTAGTGCTCTTAAGCACAAAATGATATAGGCTAAGATGTGGTTGTCCAAAAAAAAAGGCTTAAGGCTTAAAGGTGGAGTGCTAGGGACTGATGTGATTTGATAGGCTAGAAAGGCTCAATCGGGTCAAAGAAGGCCTATGATCCTTTTCCAAACCAAACGTTATTCAGGATATCGCCTCAACAGACATTCAGGCCAAGTTCTAAATCTACAATGCAATGCAATGCAATAAATTTAATCTAGGCTCACCACACAATACACATGAAACGATGAGGTCGGCTTTATTCTCAACCTTACTATAAGCATGAAAATTTTCAAGTGTCACTAAGGTATAATTGAGAGGTATCACAAGAGTCTATGGTTTACCTAAAATTGATCCTCTCCATCGTACCAACTAAACACTTGTTCATTCCCATGCACACTACTAACTTTGGTGGTACCAACCATGTCAATTTTTGGTGATTTTTCTCTTTTTTTCCTTTTTTTTGATTTTTGATAAATAGGATCAAAGTCAAAGGAAAGTTTTCCCTCTTGTTTTTTATTTTTTTTATTTTTGATAAATGGAACCGAACTTGAGGAAGGGTGCCCTTTTTTTGGGATTTTTGGATATTGACTTAGTAGCAATTTTTTGAATTTTGACTATTTTTTTTTTGTTGTGATTTTTGAAAAAATGAGACTAAACCCGAAGGTTGCCTACGTATCTCGTTGAAATGAGAATCAGGTCAAGCATAGGTCAGGAATGGTGGAAAGAAAATATTATTTAGATTTTTATTTTGTTTTTTTTAAATTTTGACTTAATCAATTTTTGTGATTTTTGATAAAAAGAATAGAATGTAAAACGGGCTTTGTGGCTACTGTTTTGAAGTGCTATCGGAGCATTGAATGTTAGACGGGCTTTGTAGTTACCATTTCGTATAGGAGCATGGACAGGAAAGTAAAATGACAGGGTGTGTACCGTTTCGTATAGGAGTATTGTTAGTACGGGGTTGGGTACCTTTCCATTTAGGAGCACTGACAGGAAAGTAAAATGATGGGCTGTGTACCATTCAGTATAGGAGCATTGTTAGTACGGGGCTGAGCACCTTTCCGTTTAGGAGCATTGACGTGAAAGTAAATGACGGGATGTGTACTGTTCCGTATAGGAGCATTATTAGTACGGGGACTGAGTATCGTCTGTTTAGGAGAGCTGACTTGAAAGTAAAATGATAGGTTGTGTACCATTCCGTATTGGAACATTGTTAGTACGGGGCTGGGTACCGTTCTGTTTAGGAGCGCTGACAAGAAAAGTAAAATGATGGGTTGTGCACTATTCCGTATAGGAGCATTGTTAGTACAGGGCTGGGTACGTTCCGTTTAGGAGCGCTGACAAGAAAGTAAAATCTCCACGCGATGGGAGGGACAAGAAAGCAAATCTCCACACGATGGGAGTGACTGAAATGTAAGTCTCCGCATGATGGGAGTGACAAGAATTAAAATCTCCGTACGATGGAAGCATATTTTTATTTTTGAAAAAATGAGATTGAACCCGAGGAGGGTCTTTGATTGATGATTTTTTATTTTTGATGAATAAGATTGAAACCGGGAAGGGTCCTTAAGTGATGATTTTTTGACTTATTTCCGAAAAAATAAGATCGAACTCGGGAACGGTGCTTGATTGATTTTTTTGAAAAATGTGACTGATCCCGTAGGTTGCCTACGTATCTTGTTAACACGAGAATTAGGCCAGGCGTAGTTCGGGAAGGTTAGAGATAAAGGGAGATGTTTTTGATTTTCTTGAATTTCCTCAAGGAAAGAGGATGGTAATTTTGGATTTGATGTTGATGTCTCACGGGGAGACTTCTAGAGAAGCAACAGAGGAAGATGTGTATATGTTTAATATTTTTTGATTTTTGGAGATGATCCTTTCGTAAGGATTTTCGGTCAACCATGATCCAAGTGGCCATACTTGACCGACTCATCCAGTTAAGGATGAGAAAAGCCGGCCCCATGACAGGTTGCCTACGTATCTTGACACAAGGTCAAGAATCAGGCACGCATAGTTCGTGAAGATTAGGAATAGAAGATGATGTTTTCGAATTATTTTGAATTTTCTCAAGGAGGAATTATGCAAAAATATGTTTTGGATTTTGATTTTCCTTTGATGCCTACAGAAAGACTTTGAAGCAACAAGTAAAAATATATACATTTTACATTATTTTTCCAGAGATGACCCTTTCGCAAGGATTTTCGGTCAACTTTGACTCAAGTGGCCAGACTTGACCAACTCGTCCAATTAAAGATGAGGAAAACCAGACCAATGACGGGTTGCCTACGTATCTTGACACATGGTCAAGAATCAGGTACGCGTAGTTCGTGAAGGTTATGTTTTTAACACTTCTTTTACTCTCCTACTTCAATGCATTGCAACTAACTATATCAACTACATCAAAGATATGTATTAAATGCAAGGGCATAGACAAATTCGGAGCGATGCCTCGTTGTACCATAAGTGGGTGTGGTATCTCTGGAGTTGAAGAGTGTCTCCCTCTAAAAGATGTGCCCCAGCTGCTCCTTCGAATAGTTTCCTCGATGCCCCTGACTGCTTGCGAGACAATTGTTGAGGTTGTATCCCAATTAAATGGAGGGATGTTTTATTGCGACCTTCCAGCTGTCCACAGGAACCTTTCGGTAATTGCCCCCGGCTATTAGCCGGGGCGATTATTTGATGCAGATATAGAAATATAGTGAGAGTAGTGCCGTCACAAGATGGTGGAATCAAGAATGGTAACTAACACTCCCCTGATTGTTCGGTTGATATTCCACAATGTCCGATGTCGGATGCTATTTCCCGTGCAGTCCTAGGATAATGCACCTTTCGACTATCCACAAGAACCATTTATGATTGTCCCAGTTGACAACCGAGAACGAGGTTATGATTTAAACATAGAAAAGCAGTGAGAGCAGCAAAGTCATGAAAATGATGGAGTTCATTGTAAAACTACTACTCCATTGATTATCTGTTTGTTGTTCCACCAAGACCGAGACCAGATGTTATCTCCCGTGAAGTTCCCGGGATGATGTACCTGCAAAACTCAGAGGAGATTCTCAGGTGAAGTTGTAGCATCAAGAGGATGCAGATTTGGCCGTGCAGCCAGTGGTGTATCGAGTTGTGATCAGGAACTCGATGTCGGCTTTCCATGATGGTTCCGGAGATTGTGTTGTCCCTCTTGCGTCCAAAGAAAAATTCTTAGTTAGAGGGAGGGAAATTGATTCGTGTTGTCTTGAGGCTTCGCTTGTTCTTCTATGTTTGTCCGAGCCGTGTGAGCATGACACTTCTTGAAGGCTGACTAACAATTTGCCCCTGTAACAAAAATAGGTTGACTTGTATTGAATCTCTAAATTTAAAAAACTGGAGTGAACATCATGACTCCAGAGCCAGAAGTTTGAAGAAAGGACTTGCATCTCATATGTTGGAACTTAAGTAGAGTGAGGGTCAGAGTAAAGTTGGCATGGTATTTTGATGTTTGGATTTTTTTTTGGTGAAATTGGTTGACGCTCTTGGAGATTTCTGGCTTGAGAGCACCATTGCACTACTCCAAAAGAATTGCCCCAAATTCCAATATTGAGGAAATTAATTTGAAATAGTGGGGAGACAGAACCGTTATGTAGGGTTGCCTACATGTCCTGCTAAGGCAGGAATCAGGTAGTTACGTAGTTCGAGCCAACTAGTAAAATTATAGGATATCTGTATGGTAGCCATGAGCTGGTGATTGTTCTCTGAAAAGAATGTGGTGATGAATGAGAATTCTCGGGTGGGTGGATGGAGATTGGTAACTCTCTAATAGGAGATAGATAGTAGCATAGCGCATGGATCTGTCTCAAATGGCGGGGAGTCAATGAAAGTGTGGGGTATGATTGGGAAGAATACATCGAATCAGTTGAAGATGTACCAAGCTAGATTGATGTATCTTTGAAAGCATGGTAGAGCCAAGATGATGGTATGATTATGGTGGAGGGTCATGAAGACTAGAATGGTTATGTGTATTTGAAAGGTCCAAGATTCAACACAAGTCAACCAAAATAGTGAGACAAAGAGGACCTAACGGTGGATAACAAATAGAATGTACATGTAACAGATGAAGAATACATAACAATGACAAGCAAAAGAAAATATACCAACTATACAAAGAATATGTAGCGAGTAAAGGATATGCAAGGATTAATTTAGTTAAAGCAAGCTGCAAGATCATATGTACAGTGACCTAGGGATTCTAAGAGTAGATTCACCTAGATTCGAGCATGAATTAAGGACAACTACGAGATAGTATGTAGTTAACCTCGTATGACAATCTCTGAAACTAGAGAGTTTTGAAAGAAGGTTCGGAGGGGTGGAGAGACAACCCTCGCGTGACATGTGTGTGATTGTTTACGACCAAGAGTCGATAGAAAAGTGATGACATTTTAATAAGTCAGCACCAAAAGCATGTGACAAAGAATATATAACACGGGCATATGTGAAGGCATGTACAACATAGGCATGTATGAAAGAATATACAACATAGGCATATACAACATGGATACATGTAATGAATGTACAAAATAGGCATGATAAAGAATGTGCAGGCTTGAGCACGCAATAGAGAATACAAGACTTGAGGCATGCAACAGAGGACATGCGGCTTGAAGCATGTAACAGAGAATATGCGTTTTGAAGCACAGGACAAAGAATATACCGCTTGAAGCGCATGATAGGAAATACACTACCTGAAGTGCATCACAAACAATAGACTAATTAAAGAAACCGACGAAGCATATGCAACATGAAGCAAGGATATACAACTTGAAACAAACAACATACAACTTGTAGTGAAGACTATACGACTTGAAAGATGTGACATAAAGAATAGAAATTGGAGTATTGGAGAACTTGTAATCCCTCAAGTAATTGATCAAATCCACTGTAGTTAGAACCTGAAATATCCCCAGCAGAGTCGCGATGTTATTGCACCCTATTTTGCACAAGTCAAAATAATGTACAACTTATAGTACTCTATAAGGTTAGTTAAAGTTCAGAGTCGCCACCTAACGTTTAAGGTACACTAGGACACCTATATCACACTATATAATATACGCTTCGACTATGGTCTACGAAACCGTTAAGATTCTAAATAAGGATTCAAGTTATCTTGAGGGGAAGGTATTAGGCAACCCTCGATATCCACAAAATGTGGTTCCTGTGGGCTCGACAAATAAGAGGGGAGGGTCAAGTAAATACTCACTACTATTCACAAGGAATTCAAATAAGAGGTGATTAATATGTACCCAAATGAATAATTAAATACATAATAGATCACGTTCAAATAAAGTATGCTATGGACTTTGCGTTTTGAAAACGAAATGA
The DNA here is from genome assembly GCA_002018475.1 of Nicotiana obtusifolia. Taxonomy (NCBI): domain Eukaryota; kingdom Viridiplantae; phylum Streptophyta; class Magnoliopsida; order Solanales; family Solanaceae; genus Nicotiana; species Nicotiana obtusifolia. The sequence continues at coordinate 36,497 of MCJB01050814.1, read as the reverse complement.
TTAAGGTATATCGAATCGTATAGAATATATGAAGTGTACAAAGAGTTACGTTTTGAAAGAATAGACTAAGTGTGAAAATTAATTTAGACAAAGAATGATTAAATATGTAACAAGTATACAACAAGAATTGGAATATGAAAAGTATTAAAAATATATTAAAGAATCGCATTGTAGTGTGAGTTGAATGATATAAAAGAATTATGCTTAAAGAATACATGTTGGCTCTAAGTATTTAACAAAGATTTGAATTTCACAAGAATAAAAAAGAATCTATTTATGATTTGAAGACAAAATCTTTGAATGAGTGATTAAGTATGAGAGAACATGCATTAGGGAGTAAAGTGAAAAGAAAGAATGATTATTTGCATATGAGTAATTTGACCAAAGAAACAAAGTGTGAAAATATTAGCATGAATGAGTAAGTATTAAAGGAATGAAATTATAATATATTATGTAGTGACATATGAAAAGGTTTATAAATTAACTAAAAGAATATCAATTAAAGGATACACTTTGGAAGATTTTGATTTATGTGCGAAGATTAACTATTTAAGTGAAAAGCTAGAAATAGAAATTTGCTCTAAATGATTGGTAAGAGTGAAAAAGAATAATCTTTGAACAATCTTAGTGGACAATGGATAAACTAAAAAAATTAATTTGATGAACGGAATGAGTATGGTATAGGAAAAATGTATCAAAATTTTTAAGACATAGAAAATTATTCCATCAATACAAAGAAATATTCGCGCTAAAAAATGAGTTATCATTCAATGAGTAACTAAAGGCCATCTCTAGAGTCATGGTATTGTAACACAAATTATGTGAGCCAAGCCCAAATGACTACAAAGCCCAAGCCTCTCAAAGAAAAGTACAACAATTTAATTATAATGTCTTTACAAATTATATCTATCCGAAGCACATTAATTGAAGAATCACTTACATACAAAGAGGTTCGGAAAGTATGCTAGTAAAACTCTAAGAAAATGATTTATCTTTTATGTTTATGGAAGAAGATGTCATGTTTTTATCTTAAGTATGGAACCAACCTAACCGATTATGTGCATGTCAATCCTAATTAATCAATTAAGTAAAAATATATTTGACATCCTAAATATGTATACATAAACTTAACAAATTATATAATGCACAATATTGCAAGTTAACCGGATTATTAACTAAATGCGGCTCATCCTGAGTGTTGGCAAATATGCAAATATCAAGTAAGCTAACAAAAACGATACCGATCTATGATTTCACTATACTTGCGTTTTATACATCCAAGAACGGAAAGTACGAAACAAGGAATTTGACAGAGTTCGTCTTCGTCTCCGAGCGTCATCTTTCCAAAGCGTTTCGGATAAAGTACCTCACAAGATAAGAGAAATAAAATTATTTGTGAAATAATATAACGAGAAAGATAAGCTAATAATATGATGTGTTTTTGAAATGGTTTTTGTTTATAAATATTTTTTTGAAAAATTGTTCTAGAAAAGAATTTAAAAAATATTTTTATTTTTTTGAAAGATTGTTTCAAAATATTTATTGAAAAATTATTTTTGAAAAATAGTTTTGGAATATAGTTTTGAAAAATAATTTAAAAATAATGTAGGAGGCTTAGATATATGTCATATCCGATATCCGTTTATACATAAGAAGGGGAACCATCTCGATAGCAACTCCGATGGCCAATCGTATCGTCTTCCATAGGTTGTTGGTTCGTGTTCTCGTCTTTTTCCTTTTCTGATATTTATCATCATCGTCTCGTTATTCGGGCTCAGTCCGAAAGAAGCACAAAACCAAATGAGCCTCAGTCGGAGATGCTGCTTCGACAGAGGTTGAGCAGCGCTAGAGCAGCAAACGGTGATGCTGGAATAGAAATTCCAATTAACCAAGAGGCCACACGAACAAAACAGCAGCATTGTTTGCTGTACTCAACCATCAAAATAGAGCTAAACCAACTCGCAAAATCAATATTGTATGGCTAGCAGTGACATTTAAATTTTTAGCCAATGAACAACGAGAAAAGAACGGAAGCCGCCGGCAACGATAGGAGCAAATATAAAGACAACGTGAATAAGTCCACCAACGATACAAAAGCGCAGCCACGATAAGTGTTAAGGCAACAAACAACAAGCAAGGCATAATGATGCACAATTGGGGTCGCCGGAAACTGCATAAATCGCCGAAAAGTCGAAGATAAAACGAAGTCAGTTGTAAAAACAAAACAGCCCTTCCTGAAACGCGTCCACAAATGTCCCATGCCGGAAAAACGGTAAAAAAACACACAGGGTCGCCAGAAAAGATGGTGAAGCAGAGATAAAGCAGCAAAGTAAAGAGGGAATCTCGAAACCCTTATCAAGGTGCCACTATGACGGCGAGTGAGCACCAGAGCAGCGACTCCATAGAATTAAGTGTTTATACTAAATTTGGGATAATATTTATACGTGGTTTAAGGATATGTGGCCTAATTTGATATAAATGATAAATAATATAGCGAAAATTGAAATTAAAGAATACATAAAGAAGAAAAGCAAACCAACTAAGTTAGATACTCTTGACCGCTGAATAATCTTCTTTGAGCAGAAACGTATTATAACAAGAATTGGAACAACAAAGTGATTTTAAAGAGTAATAAATTGTTTCTTTCTTTCTATTGATGATTCGTATAAAAATATAATAGCCTTGTAAGCAGTTCCATCCTCCTTTTATATAGTGGGAAGACCATACATTTGGTAAATCGTTATACAAGGTAAGAATCTCTATATAAGGTAAAATTTTTCCTTATTTGCTAATCAAGCGATTCTATTGATCAGTGCCGAGATTCCCGCCGTGATGCTTATCCCATCACGGATTTTTCGATCCTCCGTCATTCAAGTTTAACGATCTACCCTTGGACATTTTTGGAGTCAGGCTCGATGGGCTCGGTATTTTCGAGGTTGGATATTCTGGCTTCGTATTCCAGTTCGATGACGTTCAGGCTCGATCTTTGATCCTACGCACTTCGAGCCAGATTTATCGAGCAATAGTTGAACTCGATGCTAACCGTATTGGGTCGATCCTGATTTTGACTATATTTAAGTGGGTCCGACTTTGACCGCATACAAATAGTCCCCTCGTTTTTTGGAGAGTAACGACGAGAAATGATATGAGCCGCAAATTTTCATTCTGATAAGTGATGGTAAGCTTATGACGCGTGTGACATGGAAGTCGAAAACGTCTCATCAGAGACGCCAAATTCTTATAATGATAAATGACGGTAAACTTATGATGTACGCGATACGAAAATCGAGAACGTCCCATCAAGGACAACCTTTCACAACATCAAGTATGTGTCAGTCGGTGTTTTGCCGCTTTGGGAAGCGAACCGCTATTTTTGAGAGGCTATAAATACCCTCTTTCACCTTTATATTTAGATGTTTGTGCTTTTTGTGAAATTACATTGCTCTTATCTTCAAGATTTCTAGTTCTCTGAAAGTTTTTTGCAAGTTATCTTCATACTATACTTCCCTTGCATCTGTACCTTTTGATTCCTTCACTTGCTCAAAACAATGGCGAAAACTTCTAAATCCATTCCTTAGAGACAAACTCCCTCATCTTCTCAACCTGTTGATGATGTTCCACCTGTTGTCATTGAGGAGCCCATTGCTGAGCCTCCTCTGAAAGCATTTATACCAATTGGGTGTTCGACCGGGGCTGATTTCAAAGTCGATAAACCTTCCTCGATACCGGGCCGATGCGATCCTGTCACGAGATATATCTGTTCAATAACTGACAAAGTTCTCAATAAAGTAAAGGAAGACCGCAACTGGATTGGTAAGTGTATGGTGGTTCCTTCGCCTGAAGAGGCGATCACTACTCATGTGGAGGGTTTTTTGAGTGTTTACACTTACCCCTTCACGTTGAGCCCTTGGGACCCTGTTATTATTGTCTTTTGCAAAAGGTACGAAGTGACCTTGGGCAAAATTCATCCTTCTTTCTGGAGGATAGTCATTCTCCTATGTTTTCGCGCAAGCAAGATCGAGGAGTATCCTTTTACCGTCGATCATCTTATGCGGCTGTACAGTCCCCGACTCTACCGGGGAGGGTTGATAAAACTTGCTCGTCGGGCAAGCAAAGCCCCTTTTTCAAGCATTAATGAGGATAGGGATCGGGGCTGGTTGGGTTGGTTTGTTCGAGTAAAAATATCAGACCTGATCCCGGCCGAGGATATGCCTTTTCCTGAGAAATGGAATATGAATCGTAAGTGTGGCCCTGCCTACCAATTTGTTCATTGTTCTTCTTTCCGACCTTTTTCTTATCAATTTCATATGACACAACTATATCCCGGATGCCGGTCGCGATTCCTCATCTTAAAGAATGGGTCGAAGGGATCGTGTCCCATAAACCATATTTCGAGCACACATGGCGCGAATTTTCGAAGGGCCGATGGGAGGCCTGACTTCATGGTGAGATAAATTGCACTTGAGCTTAGCTCCTTATGCCATCGATCTCTACCTCATTTTACTTTTCCTTTGCAGGTCTATCAAAGGATGTCGAGGTGAGACCTGCACCCACAGGCAGTGAAGTTCCCAGCGAGCCCCCTGCTTCGAAGCAGGATAAAGAGAAGAAAAGAAAAGAAGCCCCTAGTTCTTCTGACCTCGGAAAGAAGAGACCAAGAAAAAGATTGGCTCGTAAGCCCAAGGGCAATACTGGTGATCATGTGTTATCTTCGGACTCGCTTCGTCTGAGGGATGAGTCCGAGGAAGAAGAAGAAGACTTCGTCCTTGTGGCTAGTGAGCCGCCAAAACCTGAAGGGCGAGGGGTCTCCGAACCCGAAGCAAATGAAACGGACCCTCGTCAAGTCGGGGGATCTGAGGTAGGGGCAAGAACTGGGGGTTCCCCTGATGCAAGGAGAGCTCTACTAGTAGTCTTAGGTCCAATTGAAATGGTCGATTCGCACTCTTTCTTGGAATCAACGTTCAATGAGGCCCAAGCAGCAAAAGATCGTTCTTCGGGTGGGGGGCG
>MCJB01050814.1:1832-31406 GCA_002018475.1 Nicotiana obtusifolia | reverse complement strand
GATCCCAGATCGAAAGATACTTTCCGCGGTTTTTTGGATGGTGTGGATTCGGCGTCTGCAGAAGACATTCTTGGGCTCGTTAAGTTAGAGGTACTAAGGAAAAGTTCATCCACCGATACCAGCGGGGTTTCCTTCGGTCCGAAGTTGGTCGATCGGTTTCCTGCGCCGAATGCTTACCCTGATCGGAAACGCACCATATCTTTCACCATTTCCGAAGATGATAGGGTTCTTTCCGCCCCTGTAGGGGTGGCCAGTTATCTTCGGTGTTTGGTGATCGAGGAAGATTAGGCCAAAATGAATGAAGTGGATGCATCCTGCCTGTTCAATAAAGCTCAACAGGCGTTGAATCGGGTAATTACTGATAAGCCCTATCCGATGTTCTTGGTCATGTACTTTAAAGTTTTAATTAATTGTAACATCCTCCTTTATGCTTGCAGGCCTCGGTACTTCATCATGAAGCCTTCCTTTGATTTCGAGAAGAGTCAGGACTCTATGAATGGCTCGAAGGGGAGATGATGAATCTTCGTGCCGAACTGGATCTAGCCCGGAAGGATAATGCTGGCTTGATCGAGCAAATAGAGCAAAAACTCGATCAGATTAATCAGCTTCGATCTGAGATAAACACGGCTAGAGCTGAGGCCGATGAGTGGAGGAGCAGGATGGATCGGCTGGCCTCGAAAAAAGAGACCTTTCAGGCACAGTTAGCTTCATCAGAAGCTCAGCTTGGAGAGGCAAAGGAGAAAATCGAGGCTTTAACCAGGAATACCGATGAACTCCAATCTCGGGTCAGCATGGTTATCTCAAATCGAGATGTTATGGCTAATGAGCTAAAAAGGGCCAAGTCAGAATTTGCCGTGGTGAAAGCCGAGGCCGATGAGCTGGTGGCCCAATATAAGGCCGATGCTGAAGCCGCTCAAGATCAATCATGAAATATGGTTGATCATATGAAGTGGTAATCTCGCCGGCTCGTCCTCGAAGAGATTCACGCTCGAGGCTTTGATTTATCGGTGGAGATCGAAGATGCCCAGATAGCCGAGGCCGAAGCCAGAAAATTAGCCTTCCCGGAGGAGGATGATTCCGAGGATTCAGGCGGATCCGAAGAATGAGGGGCCAATTTCCTTTCTTTTCCTATATTTGAAATTGTATATCGAGGTGCTCGAATTTGTAGGAAGGATTTCCAATGTATATATATACAAAGCTCTTTTCTTTTTTTGCAACTTTTGAGTTACCTTAGCTTTCAAGCATAACTAACTTGGTATGAATTTAACCTTTATAGTTAGGGGTTTGCCTTAATATGTCTTACTTCCCCTCGAGTTCTGTTAACTCGAAATAGCCTTAGCCTTTTAAGTTCAGGTTTTGCCTTAGTAGGTCTTACTTTCCCTCAAATTCTGTTAACTCGAAACGGCCTTAACCTTTTAAGGTTCGGGATTTGCCTTAGTAGGTCTTATCACCTCTCGAGTTTTGTTAACTCGAAACAGCCTTAGCCTTCAAGGTTCGGGGTTTGACTTAGTAGGTCTTATCCCCTCTTGAGTTCTGTTAACTCAAAACGGCCTTAGCCTTTTAAGGATTGGGGTTTGCCTTAGTAGGTCTTACCCCTCCCCCCCCAAGTGTTCTTAACTTGAAACGGCCTTAGCCTTTTAAGGTTCGGGGTTTGCCTTATTAGGTCTTATCTTCCTCGAGTTTTTTTAACTCGAAACGGCCTTAGCCTTTTAAGGTTCGGGGTTTTCCTTATTAGGTCTTATACCCCCTCGAGTTTTTTTAACTTTAAACAGCCTTAGCCTTTAAAGTTCGGGGTTTGTCTTATTAGATCTTATCCCCCCTCGAGTTTTATTAACTCGAAACGGCCTTAGCCTTTTAAGGTTCGGGGTTTGCCTTATTAGGTCTTAACCCCCCTCGAGTTTTGTTAACTCGAAACAGTCTTAGCCTTTAAAGTTTGGGGTTTTCCTTATTAGGTATTATCCCCCCTCGAGTTTTGTTAACTCGAAACGGCCTTAGCCTTTTAAGGTTCGGGGTTTGCCTTATTAGGTCTTATCCCCCTTGACTTTTGTTAACTCGAAACGGCCTTAGCCTTTAAAAGTTGGGGTTTGCCTTACTAGGTCTTATCCCCCCTTGAGTAAGTTCATTTTTCGGACAAGCCCCCAAGTGAGGGAACAGATGTTTGAACATAATTTAAAGTGGCCCTTGGGCTCGTTTAATCGGAGGCAGGATGTTTGTTCATAAGAGATTTTTATTTATTCTCGTTCATGTATGTATAAAATTTGTGTTAGGGTTTGATCAGTCTATTTGGGCATGGTTCATTCGACTGTTTGACCCTTACATTGAATCCTAACGATCTTTGACCCTTCAATCTTAGAAATATCTTCCCAAGCTAAAGTGGCCCCTCAGTATTTGGGGTCGATTGATGATTGGCTTCGAATACTGTCATCACCAATTTGTTATCGGCCTTCGAATCTAAGTTAGCGTGATTTACTAGTTGCCTCATTAAAAACCTTGCCGTAAAACCCATTTTGGGACAAAACCGGTTCAAGGAAAAAAGAGTGCAACACGTGCTTTCAGGCTTAATATCTCGTATTCCCCGATTCAGGGTACCTCGCTTGATACCTGTAAATGTTAGTTCGATGATGCAAGTAAAATAAAAACAGGATCGTGCCTTAGCAGTAGTATCGTTTCAAGTGACTTATGTTCCAATTATTTGGTAGTTGTTTACCATCCATGGTTCCGAGCTTGTAGGATCCCTTTCCGGTGATTTTAGTGATACAGTAAGATCCTTCCCAGTTTGGCCCCAGCTTCCCTTCGTTCGGGTTTCACGTGTTTGGTGTAACGTTCCTTAGTATTAAGTCCCCGATATTGAAATATCGAAGGTTGGTCCTTCTGTTGTAATACCTTTCGATCTTTTGCTTTTGAGCAGCTAGTCGAACGAGGGCAGCTTCACGTCTTTCATCCAACAGTTCTAAGTTCGTATTCATAGCTTCGTAGTTCGATTGCTCTGTCGCACACCGGAACCTGACACTTAGCTCCCCGACTTTAACCAGTATTAAAGCTTTGGCACCATAAACCAGGGAAAAAGGGGTGGCTCCGGTGCTGGATTTTTCGTTCGTATGATATGCCCATAGGACTTCGAGTAATATTTCCTTCCATCTCCCTTTTGCATCGGTTAATCTCTTTTTGAGATTTCGACGTATTGTTTTGTTGGTAGATTCGACTTGTCAGTTCCCACTGGGGTGGTAGGGCGTCGATAGGATTCTTTTGATCTTGTTATCTTTGAGGAATTTTGTCACTTTGTTATCGATGAATTGGTTCCCATTGTCGCATACGATCTCAGGTGGCATCCCAAATCGACATACGATGTGATCCCAAATGAATTAGATCACTTCTTTTTCCCCAACCTTATCATATGCCTGTGCTTCCACCCATTTAGAAAAAATAATCAGTCATAAAGAGTATAAATTGAGTCTTACCTGGTGTGTAGGGAAGAGGGCCAACGATGTCCATTCCCCATTTCATGAACGGCCATGGTGATAAGATTGAGTGGAGTGTCTCCCCGGGTTGATGGATCATCGGGGCGTGCCTTTGGCATTCGTTATATTTTCGAACGAACTTCTTTGCGTCCTTTTCCATGTCGATCCAATAGTAACTAGCTTTGATTATTTTTCGAATTAGCGACTCGGCACCGGAATGGTTCCCGCAAGCACCTTCATGGACTTCCCTTAAAATATATTCAGTGTCGCCCGGTCCCAGACACATTGCAAGTGGGCCGTCAAATGTTTTTCTGAATAAGGTTCCGTCATCGGACAAGCTGAATTGGGCCGCCTTCGTACGCAAGGCTCTCGACTCTTTTGGATCCGAGGGGAGTTTTCCGGAACTGAGATACTCTATGTACTTGTTCCTCCAATCCCAAGTTAGACTTGTCGAATTGATTTCAGCATGGCCTTCTTCCACTACCGACCTCATGAGCTGTACAACCTTTCCAGAATCGATCTCGTCATCTTCGATTGACGATCCCAAGCTGGCGAGGGTGTCGGCCTCACTATTTTAATCTCGAGGTATATGTTGTAAGATCACTTCCTTAAACTGATGCAACGTCACTTGCAGTTTGTCCAAGTATCTTTGCATTCGTCCCTCTCTGACCTCGAACGTTCCGTTGACTTGATTTACAACAAGAAGGGAGTCGCACTTGGCTTCGATCACGTCCGCACCCAGGCTTTTGGCTAGTTCTAAGCTCGTAGTCATGGCCTCATACTCTGTCTTGTTGTTAGTTAGTTTCACAGTCTTAATAGATTGTTGAATTGTGTTACCAGTTGGTGGCCGCAACACGATGCCAAGTCCAGATCCCTTCGCGTTCGAAGCACCATCTGTAAAAAAGCTCCATATTCCTGAAGGAGTTCCTGACCCAGCTAACTACTCTCTTTCGACCTCGAGTATTAGGGACGGTGTAAAATCAGCCACAAAGTCAGCCAACACCTGAGATTTGATGGCGGTTCGAGGTCGATATTCAATATCGTACCCACTTATTTCTATGGCCCATTTTGCCAATCGATCAGAGAGCTCGGGCTTGTGCATCACGTTTCTTAATGGGTAAGTTGTTACGACGCATATGAGGTGACATTGGAAATATGGTTTTAGATTCCTAAAAGCGCTCAGCAAAGCGAGCTCCAGTTTTTCCAAGTGAGGATACCTAGTTTCGGCTTCGCCTAGGGTTCTGCTGACATAATAAATTGGAAATTATGTACCTTGTTCTTCTCGGACTAGGACTACGCTTACTTCTATCTCCAAGACTACCAGTTAAAGGTACAGTTGTTCGTCCACCTTCGGTGTATGAAGCAGCGGCGGGCTCGATAAATATCTTTTGAGCTCTTCTAAAGCATGTTGGCATTCCGGAGTCCATGAAAAGTTGTTCTTCTTTTTCAATAGAGCGAAGAACTGGTGGCTTTTATCGGATGACCTCGAAATAAATCGCCCTAAAGCGGCTGTCCGACCGGTCAGCATTTGCACGACTTTCACGTTATCCACGATTGTAATATCCTCGATAGCCTTTATTTTTTCGGGGTTGATCTCGATTCCACGATTCAAGACCATGAATATGAGGAATTTACCTGAACCCACACCAAACACGCACTTTTCTGGGTTCAACTTCATGTTGTACTGCTTCAACACACTGAATGTTTCCTGCAAATGGTTTAAATGGTCCTCTGCTCACAGGGACTTAACCAACATGTCGTCAATATAAAACTCCATTGTCTTTCCTAGTTATTTTTTGAACATTCAGTTTACGAAGCGTTGGTATGTGGCTCCCGCATTTTTTAACCCAAATGGCATTACATTATAACAGTATGTGCCGTATTTAGTGATGAAGAAAGTTTTTTCCTGATCACCTAGGTCCATCCATATTTGGTTGTAGCTAGAGTATGCATCGAGAAAACTAAGGGTCTCATGGCCAGCGGTAGCATCAATCATGCGATCGATGTTGGGTAAGGGAAAAGAGTCTTTTGGACATGCTTTATTCAGGTCTTTATAATCTACACACATTCTTAATTTATTCCCTTTTTTAGGGACTACTACTACGTTTGCCAACCATTCTGGGTATTTAACCTCACGAATAGACCCTATCTTTGGAATTTTGGTTACCTCATCCTTGATGGACGCATGTTTGGTTTCGGACTGAGGCCTCCTTTTTTGTTTGATTGGATGGAACTTCAGATCCAGAATCAGCTTGTGAGTGGTTATCTCCGATGGTATACCTGTTATATCGAGGTGGGACCAAGTGAAATAGTCTTCGTTAGTTATAAGGAATCGAATAAGTTTTGTCCTAAGCTCGGAGCTTAACCCCGAGCCCAAATATACCTTTCGTTCGGGCAGGTCTTCTCGCAGAATGACTTGTTCCAGTTCCTCGATAGTCGATTTGCTGGCATCGGAATCATCGAGGGTGATGAAAGATCGAGGAACTCCGTAATCATCATCCTCGACATCTATTTGTTTATCCACCTTTGCCGAAGATGATATCTGTGGTTGCTATTTTGTCTTGTTCTCGATCCTTTTGCTAGGAACTGTTGGTGTTGGTGTCCTTTCTTCCATCGCGAACATCTCTTTCGCAGCTAGTTGCTCCCCGTAAACCATTTTCACTCCATCGGGCGTTGTAAACTTCAGCACCTGGTGTAATGTCAAAGGTACAACCCTTATATCATGGATCCATGGCCTTCCGAATAGAGCATTGTACCTCATGTCCCCTCCAATCACATAGAATTTTGTTTCTTGAACGGTTCGAGCGGTATTTATTGGCAACATTATTTCGCCCTTTATGGTTTCACATGCCATATTAAACCTATTAAGTACTTGGACTGTAGGAACGATCCGGTCCGTCAGGCCGAGCTGCTCCACGACCCATGATCTGAGTATATTGGCCGAGCTATCTAGATCAATTAACACATATTTTACTCTAACTTTGTATTTGAGTACAAATATTATCAGTGCGTCATTGTGGGGTTGTGCAATTCCTTCTGCATCCTCCTCGCTAAAATATAAAGTCCCCTCCATCAAGTAATTCCGAGTGCGCTTTTCCCTGGTGATGGATATTTTGGTGCATTTCAGCATCGGACCTTGAGGGGTATCCACCCCACCGATAATCATGTTGATCGTATGTTGAGGTTCTTCGTAGCTTGTCTGTTTATTCCTGTTTCCAAAGTGATTTTTTGCTCGGTCGCTCAAGAATTCTCGAAGGTATCCATTTTCGAGTAACCAGGCTACTTCTTCTCTCAATTGTCGGCAGTCTTTCGTTTTATGATCGTGAGTGCCGTGATATTTGCATATCTGATTAGGATCCCTTTGGGTTGGATCAGATTGTAATGGCCGAGGACATTTAGTATCTTTGATGCAACCGATGGCAGATACTATGGTGGCAGCATCAACATTAAAATTATACTCCGATAATCGAGGTGCTTCTTTATGCCCGGTGGGCCTTTTGAAATTGCTTTTGGTCATGAGCCTCCGGTTATTCTGACCTCGATCATTTCTCCTTTCATGTCTTGGGGAATGAAGCCCGGATATGCCGATTTTTCTATCCCCGTGATACGGTCTATGTCGCTCTCTATTTTATCTTGGTTTGCGATAAGTTTCCCTCCGGATTTTGTTATAAGTTCTAATGGGGTAAATGGATCTTGAAGGGGATCTGAGCTGATCATCTTCGACTCTGATCTTTGGCTGGTATAGGTTATGTATATCAGCCCATGTAAAAGCAGGGTATTCTATTAAGTTCTGTTTAAGTTGCTGCGAAGCCGCTGAGCTTCGAACATTGAGCCCTTGAGTGAAAGCTTGAACAGCCCAATCGTCTGTGACCGGTGGTAGGTCCATCAGTTCCATTTGGAACCGAGACACAAACTCTCTGAGCATCTCGTTATCCTTCTTCCTGACTTTGAAAAGGTTCAATTTCCGCGTCTCGACCTTGATGGCGCCTGCGTGTGCTTTTACAAAAGAATCTGCAAGTATAGCAAACGAGTCAATAGAATTAGGGGGTAAGTTGTGATACCATGTCATGGCTCCTTTCGACAAGGTTTCCCCAAATTTCTTTAACAGAACAGATTTGATCTCGTTGTCCTCCAGGTCGTTCCCTTTGATAGCGCATGTATATGCGGTTACATGCTCGTTTGGGTCGGTCGTTCCATTCTATTTGGGGATTGCTGGCATACGGAATTTCTTGGGTATCGGTTTTGGAGCCGTGCTCGGTGGAAAAGGTTTTTGTACGAACTTCTTAGAATCAAGGCCTTTTAATATCGGGGGTGCTCCTGGGATTTGATCCACCCTGGAGTTATAAGTTTCCACCTTCTTGTTTTTTGCCTCGATTTTTTTCTCCCCAGATTCTATTCGTTTAGTTAGTTCTTCGAGCATCTTCATAATTCCGGGGTTCGCCCCCGATTCACCCTCTTTCAACCCTCCTGCAATCGGTCTATCTCTATGGGTAATTTCCCGGGAAGGGCCAGGTTCGATCCTGTTCGAGATTTGGCTTCGGTTTTGTAACTGAGCTATGGTGGCCTGTTGGGCTTGCAACATTTCGAAGATCATACGGAGACTGATCTCGTCCCCTTCGTCATTTTGGGGATGTTGCGTCATCGATCGAGTTCCCCTATGAATGCTATTTTTGGAACTGGTGAACTGATATACATCAACTGCCACTTGTGAATTGGCATCGATTGGAATTCCGTCGTCTTGGCACTATGTTATTACTTTCGCCTTGGTGATCGAAATCATTACCAACATGCAGAGGTGTCGATCGAAAGTTTGACATTTTTGTATTGTACCTAAAATCAAAGACACTTCAAAGAGCAAGCGTAAAATAATGTGTTTGATAAGAAATTGTATCAAGTATCCACTATTATCCTCAGTCCCACGGTGGGCGCCAAACTGTTTATCCTAAATTTCGGATAACAATTGAATTTATACGTGATTTTAAGGATACGTGGCCTAATTTGATATAAATGATAAATAATATAGATAAAATTGAAATTAAAGGATAAATAGAGAAGAAGCAAACCAACTAAGTTAGATACTCTTGATCGTTGAATAATCTTCCTTGAGCAGAAACAGACTATAACAAGAATTGGAACAACAAAGTGATTTTAGAGAGTAATAACCTGTTTCTTCCTTTCTATTGATGATTCGTGTAAAAATGTGATGGCCTTGTAAGCAGTTCCATCCTCCCTTTATATAGTGGGGAGACCATACATTTGGTAAATCGTTATACAAGGTAAGAATCTCTATATAAGGTAAAATATCTCCTGATTTGCTAATCAAACGATTCTATTGATCAATGCCGAGATTCCCGCCGTGATGCTTATCCCATCACGGATTTTTCGGTCCTCCGTCATTCAAGTTTAATGATCTACCCTTGGACGTTTTCGGAGTTAGGCTCGATGGTCTCGGTATTTTCGAGGTTGGACATTCTGGTTTCGTATTCCAGTTCGATGACGTTCAGGCTCGATATTCGATCCTATGCACTTCGAGCCCGATTTATCGAGCAATAGTTGAACTCGATACTAACCGTATTGGGTCGATCATGATTTTGACTACATATAGGTGGGTCCGACTATGACTGCGTACACTAAGCAAAGGGGTCTCCAGCGAAGCCATCTCCAGTCAGATTTGATTTTTCGGTGAGGCAGAGAGAGAGGGGCGGGGTGGAGGGGGGGGAGGGTTTAGCTACAACCAGATCTAATGTTCCGGTGAGTCTTCGTGTTGTCGAGCTTGACAGTGACGAGGGATGGAAGTAGAAGGAGAGGAGTGAGGGAAGAAAGGAGAAGCCGCCGCCTGGCTGGTTGTTACCTCCGGCAGCAGTGACTGGGGATAGCAGCGATTATTTCAAGCAAAGAGAGGGGACGAGAGATGGAGGAAAACTTAGAGGGGGCGGCAATTAGAGCCAAAATGAGGGGAGTGTTACGACCCCAATTTCCCTTCGGAGGATGCCGTGGCAGCACCTCGTCTCTAAGACTAGGTAAGCCTAACAAACATGCGGAAGTAAATGAAACAATAATTTAAAAATCTCAAAACTCAACAACATGTATAAAAAGGGAAATCTCTATAGCTCAATGTGTATACAATAGCCCAAAACCCGACGTAATACAAGTCACAAGCTCTATGACAATGCCAAAGTCGTTCATATACAATTGTGTCTAGTAAAGAAGGAAAAATATAAAAGGGGATAGAAGGGGACTCCGAGGCATTCATAACTTAACACTTTGCCTCAATAGGAATCATGGTCTTTGCAGCTCAATACCAATTTCAACAACAAGATATTCCAAGAATAACAATTTCAAGTAAGAATTCAATAGTTAAATATTGAATACGGAACAAAGGAAACAAGAAATTGAACCAAACATGTAGAGCAATTAGCAAGTAAGAGATAAGACAAGTAGACATGTGAAATTAGACTAAAAATGAGGACTATAACATGTTAAGGCAACTCAATTAAGGCATGGAAGGGACCTACATAGCTAAAATCGGAAATTTTCATATTTAGCCTGTGTGCACACTCGTCACCTTGCGTACACAACTTTCACATATCACAATTACCACAAACAACATCAATCCAATGGGGCAATTCCCCCACACATGGTTAGGCAAGTCATTTAACTCAAATCACCTTAAATCAATCCACTAGTAGGCCTTTCCCTCGATTATCCAACTCCGAACGGCTTGAATCTAGCCAAAACAACTTCATACTATAAATATAAACTCTAGGAAACTAATTCAAACAATTAAATTACGATCATTGCAAAGAATTAAAAAGTCAACCCGGGCCCACGTCTCGGAACCCGACCAAAATTACAAAATCCAAACACCTATTCGATAATGAGTCCAACCATACAAGAATTACTCAAATCCAATCTCAAATCTCCTTTCAAATCCTCAATTTTTATCCAAGGAAGTTTTACTATTTTTGCCCAATTTTCCAACTAAACCCCTAATTAGATGATAAAAACAATAATAGATTTGTGTAGTTTAACCAAAATCAAGTTAGGAGTTCTTACCCCAATGAGCTCTCTGAAACTCTCCCAAAATTCGCCTCAAACCGAGCTCTCTAAGTCCCAAATGTCAAATATGAAATAAACCCTCTGTTTTGAAACTTAAGTCTGCTGCCCAGTGATTCCTTCTTCGCGAATGAGGAAAAAGCCTCGCTTTCGCAAAGCACAAAAATGTTACTGCCTAGATTTCCTCTTATGTGAATGCGAGAATCCACTCGCAAACGCAAATGCGTGAATCCTACCCCAGGCTGTCTTTCCTCTACGCGAACGCGGATCCCAGTCTGCGATCGCAGTGCACAAAGTCCTGACCCTTCGCGAATACGTGGCCTTCTTAGCGAATGCAAAGGGTAAACCTCCAGCAATCTCCAAAGACTCTACGCGAGTGCGGGAACACCTTCGCGAACGTGTAGAAGGAAAACAGAACTGAGAAAAACCAGAACTTCAGCAAATTTCTCAATGATCCGAAATGCGCTGAACATAGTTCGAATTTCACCCGACGACTCCGAAACCTCACCAAAGCATACCAACAAGTCCTAAAACTTCATAAGAACACACTTGAAGCGTCAAACCACATCAAACAACACTAGAATGGCGGATCGCATCGATTCAAGCCTAAGAAACTTATGAACTTTCGAATCCAAAACTAATGCTGATTCATACCAAAACAACTCCGATTGACTTCAAATTTTATACACAAGTCATAATTGACATTTCGGATCTATTCTAACCTCTGAAATGGGATTCCGACCCCGATATCAATAAAGTCAACTCCCGGTCAAACTTCCCAAATCTTCCAAACCTAATTTTTTCTAGCTTCGCCAATTCACGCTGAAATGACCCACAGACCTCCAAATCCATATCTGGTAGCGCTCCTAAGTTTAAAAATCACCATTGAGAGCTATTGGAACTGTAAAACCTCCATTCCGGAGTCGTAGTCTTCAAAAAATTCAAATCAGGGTCAACTCTAACAACTTAAACCTCTAACTTAGGGACTATGTGTCTCAATTTACTCTAAAACTCACCCAAAATCAAAACCAAACATCCCGGGAAGTTACATAACCACAATATAGCATAGAGGAGGCAATAAAAAGGGATCGGGGTTAATACTCTCAAAACGAACAGCCAGGTCGTTACATCCTCCCCATCTTAAAACAAACGTTCGTCTTTAAACGAGTATAGAGACATACCTGAATTGGCGAAAAGATGAGGATAACGGCTACGCATATCATGCTCGGTCTCCCAAATCGCCTCCTCGGCTGGCTGACTCCACAGAACCTTCACTGAAGCAGTGTTCTTCGACCTCAACTTTCAAACTTACCTGTCCAAAATGGCCACCGGCTCCTCAACATAAGACAAATCCTTATCTAACTAGATTGAGCTGAAGTCTAACACATAAGATGGATCGCCGTGATACTTCTGGAGCATAGAAACATGGAATACTGGATGAACTGCAGCTAGACTAGGTGATAATGCAAGCCTGTAGGCCACCTCTCCAATCGTCTAAAGAATCTCAAAAGTTCCGATATACCTCGGGCTCAACTTGCCCTTCTTCCCGAACCTTATAACACCCTTCATGGGCAAAGCCTAGAGCAAGACCCGCTCCCCAACCATGAATGTAACGTCGCGAACCTTCCGATCCGCGTAACTCTTCTGTCTGGATTGGGCTGTACGAAGTTAATCTTGAATCAATTTAACCTTTTCCAAAGCATCCTGAACTAAGTCTGTACCTAGTAACCTAGCCTCACCCGGCTCAAACCAACCCACAGGAGATCGACACCGTCTTCTATACAAAGCCTCATATAGAGCCATCTGAATGCTCGACTAGTAACTGTTGTTGTAGGCAAACTCCACGAGCGATAAGAACTTATCCCAAGAACCCCCAAACTCCATCACACACACACGAAGCATATTCTCCTATATATGAATAGTGCGCTCGGACTGTCCGTCCGTCTGAGGGTGAAATGCTGTACTCAACTCCACCCGCGTGCCTAACTCATGCTATACGGCCCTCTAGAACCGCGATGTAAACTGCGTACCCCGGTCAGAGATGATGGACACCGGCACGCCATGAAGCTTGGCAATCTCGCACATATAGACTTGAGCTAGCTGCTCTGAAAAATAAGCAGTCACCACTAGAATAACATAAGCTAACCTGGTTAATCTATCCACACTCACCCATACTGCATTGAACTTCTCTGAGTCTGTGGGAGCCCAAAAACGAAATCCATAGTAATCCGCTCCCATTTCCTCTCTGGAATTTCTAGCATGTGAAGCAATCCGCCTGGCCACTGATGCTCATACTTCACCTGTTGACAATTTAGGCACCGAGCTACATACTCCATTATGTCCTTCTTCATTCTCATCCACCAATAGTGCTGCCTCAAGTGCTGATACATCTTAGCGACACCCGAATGAATTGAGTACCGCGAACTGTGAGTCTCTTGAAGAATCAGCTCATACAAACCATCTACATTGTTCACACATAACCTACCTTGCATCCGTAGCACACCGTCTTCCCCAATAGTGACCTCTTTGGCACCACCGTGCTGAACCGTGTCCTTGAGGACAAGTAGATGGGGGTCGTTATACTGATGCTCTCTGATACGGTCATAAAGAGAAGACCGAGAATCCACATAAGCCAAACTCGACTCGGCTCCGAAACATCCAATCTAACAAACTGGTTGGCAAAGGCCTGAACATCCAATGCCAATGGTCTCTCTGCTTCCTGTAGATATGCTAAACTGCCCAAGCTTTCCGCCTTGCGACTCAAGGCATCGGCCACCATATTGGCCTTCCTAGGATGATAGAAAATGGTGATATCATAGTCCTTAAGAAACTCTAACCACCTTCGCTGCCGCAAGTTAAGATCCTTCTGTTTGAACAGATGCTGTAGACTCCGGTGGTCAATATAGACCTCACAAGGGACACCGTACAAATAGTGCCGCCAGATCTTCAAGGCATGAACAATAGTTGCTAACTCAAGGTCGTGGACAAGATAGTTCTTCTCATGCACCTTCAGTTGTCTAGACGCATAAGAAATCACCCAACCATCCTGTATCAACAGCGCGGTGAGACCAACATGCGACGCATCACAATACACAGTATAAGACCCCAAACCCGTAGGCAACACCAACACTGGGGCTGTAGTCAAAGCTGTTTTGAGCTTCTCAAAGCTCTCCTCACACTCCTCGGTCCAACTGAACGGAGCACCCTTCTGAGTCAATCTGGTCATAGGTGCGGTAATAGATGAGAAACCCTCTACCGATAGACAGTGATAACCTGCCAAACTAAGAAAACTCAAGATCTCCATAGCTGAAGACGGTATGGGCCAACTCTGCACTGCTTCAATCTTCTTCAAATGTATCTTAATTCCCTCACTCGACTCTATATGACCCAAAAATGCCACCAACTCAAGCCAGAATTCATACTTTAAAAATTTTGCATACATCTTCTTTTCTCTCAAGGTCTGAAGCACGGTCCTCAGGTGCTGCTCATGATCCTCCTGGCTCCGGGAGTACACCAGAATATTGTCAATAAACAAAATGATGAATGAGTCAAGATAGGGCTGAAATACACTGTTCATCAAGTGCATGAATGCTGCTAAGGCGTTGGTCAGCCCAAATGATATCATAAGGAACTCGTAATGATCATACCAAGTCCTAAAGGTGGTCTTCGGGATATCCTGCTCTCTATTCTTCAACTGATGATAGCCTGACCGCAAATAGATCTTTGAGAACACTCTGGCACCCTGTAGCTGATAAAATAGGTCATCAATGTGTGGAGATGGATATGGATACTTGTTCTTCACAGTAACCTTGTTCAACTGGCGATAATCAATACACATACGCATAGAACCATCCTTCTTCTTTACAAACAAGACCGGAGCACCCCAAGGTGATACATTGGGCCGAATAAAACCCTTATCAAGCATCTCTTGCAACTATTCCTTTAACTCCTTCAACTCTGCTGGGGCCATACGATATGGTGGAATAGAAATGGGCTGAGTGCTCGGTAACAAATTAATACAAATACCGATATCCCTATCGGGCAGCATGCCTGAAAGATCCGTCGGAAATAATCTGGGTAATCCCTCACTACCAGAACTAACTCCACGGTAGGAGTATCAACACTGACATCTCTAACATATGCTAGATACGCATCACACCCCTTTCTAACCATCCACTGTGCCTTAAGGAAAGACACCACCCTGCTAGGAACATAATTTAAAGTACCTCTCCACTCCAACCACGACAAACCTGGCATAGCCAACGTCACTATCTTAGAGTGACAATCAAGGATAACATGTTAGGGAGACAACTGGTCCATGTCAAAGATAACATCAGAATCTACCATACTGAGCAACAATAGATTGACTCTGGTCTCAAAAGCACCAAGAACAACAAAACACTACTAATACATACGGTAAACAACAATAGAATCTACCACACATGTGGAGACATAGACACGAGAACTGAAGCAATCAGATACACCCAAATATGGAGCAAAGTAAGATGACACATAGGAATAACTGGAGCCTGGATCAAATAAGACTGATGCATCTCTATGACAAACTAGAACAATACCTGTGATGACTGAGTCAGAGGCAACTGCCTCCGTCCAAGCAGGAAGAGCATAATATCTGGCCTGGCCTCCCCCTCTAGGCGACCTCTACCTTCCCGACCTCCACCTCTAGCTGGCTGTGCAGGTGAAGAGGCAACTGGTGCGGTAACCATAGCCTGAGGACCCGGTGGAATACGCGGAGCCTGAGTAGTCTGTGGAGGTGCATCCCTCCTGATTCAGAGGCAGTCCCTCACCATATGGCAAGTGTCACCACACTCAAAACAAGCCCTCGGAGGATGTGGCTGCTGGAACTGGCTCGAGCCTGATCCGCTGGACTGACCGCTGAAAGCACCCCGTACAGGAGGTGCACTAGCCAATTGCAGTGCATAATGGGGAACCTAAGGTTTGGGAGTGGCCGGAATACCGTTGGAAGATGGAAGTGCTGAATGAACAGGGCGGCTCTCATAGCCCCTACCATGACGGGCTGCAACTAGAGCACGAGCACCACTATATGTGCCAGAATCTCGAGGCCTCTTAGCCTCCCTCTTCTCTCTCTCCCGGACCCACATACCCTCCAATCTCCTAACAATCTCCACTACCTGCTGGTATGGGATGTCCATCTCCAACTCTCGGGCAATGCTGAATCTAATACCAGGGTTGAGCCCCTCAGTAAATCGACGAACTCGCTCTCTAATGGTAGCAACCAAGGCTGGTGCATGCCTGGACAAATCACTGAACTGGAATGCATACTCCAATATGGTCATAGAACCCTGGAGCAACTGCTCAAACTCTATGCGCCATTCATCCCTGAGACTCTGGGAAACCAACTCCCTCAAGAACATATCTGAGAACTGATCCGGGGTGACTGAAGCTGCCTCGGCCAGACTACCCAACTCATACGCTCGCCACCACTAATAAACCGCTCCCTTAAGCTAGAACGTAGTGAAAGCAACCCCGCTAGGCTCCACAATACCCATAGTACAGAGGATACGGTAGAACTCCTCAAGAAAACCCTAGGCATCCTCTGACGCCAAACCGTTGAAAGTAGGAGGGTGGCACTTCTTGTACCTCTGGAGCATGAGCTGTTCCTCCTCAGAAGCTGCTGCCCTAACCTCGGGCAGAACTGGGGCGATCAACTGCACTGGTATGACTTCTAGGACTTGGTCAACATGGACCTGCTGCTCTGGGGTAGGGGCGGCGGGAGTCTGTGCTCCTCCCCCAGTCTGAGATGTGGCAGGAGCAAGTGGGATCAACCCTTCTTGAGCTAGAGTGCCAAACATGCTCAAAACCTGGGCGAGGGTCTCCTGAAGTGCTGGGGTAGTAACTAGTGTCTCAGGTGCCTGCTCTCCAACTGGACCTACTGGTGGCCCCTCTATAACAGCTTTTGCAGGTGCTCTGGCTGCACCATGTGGACGTCCTCAGCCTCTACTTGGCCCCGGCATCTCGCGACACAAGCAGGGGGTGCGAATGTCTGGTAATCTGATCCAACTGTACGTGTCCAGAAAATAGAAAGAAAGAAATTCAGAATTCTGAAGTCAACAAATTTGCACGATAAATAATCAAAGAAGTGAAGCTTTTCCTAATAGTTCCATAGCTTCACGAAGATAAGTACAGACGTCTCGGTATCGATCTGCGAGACTCTACTAAACCTGCTAGTGACTCGTAACACCTATGAATCTAGAGCTCTGATACCAACCTGTTACAACCCCACTTAACCTCCGTAGAATGTCATGACGGCACCTAATCTATAAGACTAGGTAAGCCTAACAAACATGCGGAAGTGAATGTGACAATAATTTAAAATTTTCAAAACTCAACAACATGTATAAAATGGGAAATCTCTAAAGCTCAATGTGTATACAATAGCCCAAAACCCGGTGTAATACAAGTTATAAGCTCTATGACAATTCCAAAATCATTCCTATACAACTCTGTCTAGTAAAGAAAGAAAAATATAAAAGAGGATAGAAGGGGACTCCGAAGCCTGCAGATGCGGGCAGGTGTACCTAGTTTCCAAATGCAAACTCAGCTCACTAGTGTCGGGACTGATAGGAAGTACCTGGATCTGCACCAAAAGATGTGCAGAACCGTAGCATGAGTACACCACAACGGTACACAGTAAGTGCCAAGCGTAACCTCGGTAGGATAGTGACGAGGTCAGGTCAAGGCCCTATTGGAAATAACAAGACATCGGATGAAAGATATAGCAATACAATGGTAATGAAACAAATAAGGAATTTACCAAAAGTTAACTACACAGAATCAAGGTAGATAATACAACATGGAAGGAAACAAGGATCGACATATTAAGGAAACAAACAACCAAGACAAGTACAAAAGATAGAGAAAGATCAACAAGGGCCACTACCGTACTACCGCCTCGTAGTCCCAAGTCACAAAAGTAACTCACAGTCTTTCCTTATATCACCGCAGGAGCCTTTACATTTAGTTTTAAAAATTATTTTTCCCGAAATAGCATCGCGCATTTTAGCTCACCATATCACACCGCATGGCTTCTAGTAGTCCCCTTACTAGTCACGCGTATCATGTCCACCTTATCTCACCACATGTATTTCAACCCCCAGACATTATACCACCGCATGCGTATCAATATCACAATATATCACAAATCGCACCTCAAGTGCCCAATATCACAACTCGCCAGCAAAACCAAACAATAACAAAATTTCACAATAAGGAGCCATCGGCTCAACCACACAGTCTCAACAATAACAACCGGAAGAATAACTCGATAGAATGATATTTCATAACTTAACACTTTGCCTCAATAGGAATCACGACCTTTGCAGCTCAATACCAATTTCAACAACAAGATATTCCAAGAATAGCAATTTCAAGTAAGAATTCAACAGTTAAATAATGAATATGGAATAAAGGAAACAAGAACTACAACTAAACATGTAGAGCAATTAGCAAGTAAGATATAAGACAAGTAGATATGTGAATTAGACTAAAAATGATGACTATAACATTTTAAGGCAACTCAATTAAAGCATGGAATGGACCTACATAGCTAAAACCAGAAATTTCCACATTTAGCCCATGTACTCACTCGTCACCTTGCCTACACGGCTTTCACATATCACAATTATCACAAATAACACCAATCCGAAGGGGTAATTCCCCGACACAAGGTTAGGCAACTCACTTACCTCAAATCATGCTAAATCAATCCACTAGTAGGCCTTTCCCTCGATTATCCAACTCCAAACGACTCAAATCTAGCCAAAACAACTTCATACTATAAATATAAACTCTAGGAAACTAAATCAAACAATGAAATTAAGATCTTTGTAAAGAATTAAAAAGTCGACCCAGAAAGTCAACCTGGGCCCGCGTCTCAGAACCCGGTCAAAGTTACAAAATTCGAACACCCATTCGACAACGAGTTCAACCATACAAGAACTACTCAATAACATGTATTTTATTTTATATGTGTGTGCACATGTATTTTTATTTGATTTACTGGAGAAGAAAAACCGTTGGACTTTACCTTTTGGGTAGAATATTTACCCATTAGACAAAAGAGAGTCATGTCACATCACATGACATGTCACATCAGGTGTCATGTCATCTGTCTAAAGGTCTTGTCACATCAAGTATGTTGACGCGGCATTGTATTTGATCTGATATGATAAGTATTTTGAGATAAATTCTACTAGCTTCCAAGTAATAAACATATTGTGCTATAAATTAAAAGAGGATTATTTAGCAAAATTATTACTCGTAGTATTTATTAAAATATCAACTACTACAACAATAATGTAGTAATTATTTTTTTTTGAAGAACAATGAATCGATAAAATATCCTAATATTTGGAAAATAGGACAATAATCAATAAATTATTTTGATTTTTAGAAAAATGCACAAGAATGGTATTTTTTTAACTAATTAGAATAAAATGATAAAAATTTCCGTATTTTATAAAATTAGGAATAATTATCAATAAATTTCATTAAAGCTAAATAATGTACAAAAATAGTTTTATTTATTTATTTTTTGATTAGGAAGCTTGCAGGAGTTAATTTTAAAAATACGGCAAGTCAAAATTGGATATCAACACCGGCATAAAACATGCCAAAAAGCATATGTACTCAAGTTCCTCCATTCCATCCTCAGTTCTACAAAAGAAATAAAAAAGAAAATCATTTTGCATTTTTCTTTAGACTTTAATCCCTCAAGAAAACTGTCGGCGAAGTCCATCATGGGGAAAAGTCCAATTTTTGTAATAAGAAAAAAACTACTACCCAGTTCAAAGAGTCATTCCTTGAAAAAGAATCGTGGCCAAAAGAAAACCAAGGGGGATTATTTCTATCTAATTATTTTTCTCGATTTCCCATTTTCTTGTGTTTCAACTAAACTAGGAAACTAAAAGAGCACAGAATCATCCAGATAATATCTCCCGGCATAGTTCTTTGTACGGGTACCCCACACATAGTTCCAACCATGTATCTTGTTATTGCATCCCTACAATGGATTTTTTTCTCATGCTCCTACTCCCGCAAAGTCAAAAATAACATAATAGAAATAAAAAAAATAAAGTAGAAATAAAAGAAAGTAGTAAAGTTGGGTTGCCTCCCAACAACCGCTTGATTTAACGTCGCAGCATGACGTGGACCACTTTTTGCCTCCATCTCGAGCTTATGAATTGAACCCCAACGTTGGCATCAAGTTTTTGGCTATGCTTCAGGGGTGGTGGAACAAATTTAGCTGGCCCAAGCAACTAATATAGTATTCTACACTTTTTGGCCTTTAGGTGAGGTGTGTAATCCTGATTTTCTAGCAAAACAAAATTCCAAATGTAGGCACCTTGTTACTCATTCCTTGACTCCTCCATTGGCTCGGATGACTTTACTTCCATATCATCATCTACACACAATGCGAAAAAGTGCTTGGAGTGAGGACAAATGCGTTCAAACTGAAAATTTACAGGTTTATTCACATACTCTTCATGACACAAACTAGAGTCATCTAAAATTGCATTTTCAATATTCGCGGTTGACTCGAGTAACACTGCTTCAACATGGGCATCCTCAAATTATAGTTGGATAGGTTGGTGTTCTACTCTAGCCTCCTTCGTTAGCACCTCACTTTCTGCATCTAATTCACGCTCTTCTTAGGACTATCCACAATATTACTCTGTTGAGCGTTAAGAGCTTCAACCAGTTGACTCACTTAAGCCTCCAAGTTGCGAATAGTTGCTTCTTTCCTTTCTATCTGCAACCGTCTTTCATCATTTTGTTCCACAAGACACTTTAACATATCCTTGATCTCTTTCACGTTATTATTCCCGGGTTCTTTATTCCTATTAACTTCACAACAAAAAGTATGACCATCATACTAAGGGATTAGGGGAGGATAAGAAATATAAGCACAACCATGAAAGTGACCATCTTTACCACCACATACATCACAAAAATTCCACGGATAAGATTGAGTTGGTGCACATAACTCGCTCTCAGAAATATTTTGATAATTTTTCCATGGGTGGTTTCCATCACAATATGTATAAGGATCAATAGTAGAATTACCAACACCTAAACTCTTGTAATTCCAGGATGTTACGTTTCTCAAATCAACAAGTAAAATTAAATTAAATTAAAAAAAGAACAAAACAAAATAAAAGTTCAAACTTGAAACCTAGCAATATATACAACTATAACTACACCTTTAGTTCCCCGGCAACGGCGCCAAAATTTGATCACATCCAACTCTAGTCCTAAAAAGGATAAGCAGTCTCTGCAAATATAATCTGCTCTAAGAGTCCGGAGTCGAATCCCACAGATAACTAAGGCTTTATTACAACTGTTCAACATCACTAAGAAGGAAATTTCGAACAATTTCTAAGTTGTAAAGATTTAGATTCTTATGTATAACTAATTAACTAACAAATTAAAGTAGTAAATTAACAACTAAAGATACTATGGGATGGAGACTAAATTAAGAAGGTCTAGAGTTATGATTTTCTCAATTATCAGAATCCTTCCCGTTACATCTTCTATAATTTTTCCTAATTATCCTATTCCGGGCGTTAGTACTTCGGGGTGTCGTAATTCTCTTTTGAGCAACTAACACAATTTACTATACAGATTCTTTTGAACTATGCTAGCTGGCACTAATTTACCGCTCACTATGATTGCACCAAGGTTTCCTTTTCTCTAATCATGCCTTTAAATCCTCCTTATTGATTTTTCACATACATTAGGAGTGATGTTGTTCAACAACAACCTAAATGTGTATCATTTTTCAAGCAATAAACACTAAATATGCACAGTCAATTGATGTCCATTCAATCAACAAAAGACGTAGTTGAACAAGTAGATAAATCAACGGCTCAATTATATAAAATCATAACGAGAATTTATCCTACAAGTGGTTCCATCAAAACCCTAGATAACAAATTAGCTATTCATAATGGTATGCAAGACTATAATACTAGAATTCATAACCAATAATAGAAATAGGAAGAAGAAAGTGAAACTCGTAGAAGAATTATCCGCCTTGCTCCTTCTGTATTCTTGCCTCCTTAGGTCGAATGCCCCCTTCAAAAGCGAGTTTAAGGACTATTTATATGAGATAGGGTTTGCATGGGGCGAAATAATACAAGCCAACTTCGAAATAACCTTTTTAGTGTCACGACCCAAAATCCCACATGTTGTGACGACGCCTAACACAATACTAGCCAAGCCGATAATTACTAATAACTACGCATTTTGAATTAAAAACATAATGAAACAAGTTAAACAAGTGAAAACTCTCATACATAACCGATAAGAAATACAACGACTCAATATAAAATCTCTCAAAATTCGACTGTCATTGAGTACATGAGCTCCTAAATATCCATGATGTTAGACATATTTTTATATGTTTTAATACTACTTTACTCATATTTTTACCGCTCTTTAGTTGTATTTATATTGATTATACCCAACTTAGCTTAATTAGCGGTGTTACACTTATTTGGATATTAATAATTGATATAGGTACCTGAAAGGTGGAATCTGGAACAAAAATGACCAAAGTTGGAGTCAGAGGATGGCATACAACATTGGTACGAGCTCGAGTGATTCATGCAAATAAACACTGAGAAGATAATTTATTGAGTTGGGATTTTGTCTTGTTGGAGTATCTCATTAATATTACATGTTGTACTAAGAGGTGAGGAGACCAAGTGATTAGGTGATGTTCATTACGGATGAAAACATTGGAAAGAAAATGCCATAGAGCAACAATTTGAAAGAATTGAAGGAAAGGAAAAGTTAGGCACACCAGCACTATTAAGAATGAGGCAGCGAAACATTTACAAAGAAGCGGCAGGCTACTGGATTCAGCGCCAGGCCTAGCATCCCACGCTATTTGAGCGCTGGTGATGGGACTTGTCCTATTTTGTCCGGGACTTAATTATTCCGGTCCTATATATCTTCAACTCATATAAAAGGGGTTTTAAACCTATTTTGGAGGGGGAGAACGTTTTTGAGAGGAACGTTTGACCAAGAGATAGCACAGAGCCGCCGTGACGGTCGGATTTCATCTTTTCTTCCACCAAACTTAGTAATTTTTATGTTTCTTTGTATGATTTGTTGTTTGGCTACCATGTCTATGTGGAGCTAAACTTCACGTTATGGGATTGTGGTTCTTTCATGACTATTGTTATTCGAATATTGATTTTGATTTCTTATTTATCATATTTGTTTATTTATTCAATAATGCGCTTAATTATTTGATTGCGTGGTCACCAATTGAATACTATCTACGAATCTAGAATTGAACTCGAAAGTGTGAATTCTAGATTGCACATAAGATTGAGTAGAGTAAGTTCTTGAACCTGGACATCGGGGAACATATTCGCAGTTAGGATAGAAATATCCCTAATTGCCTTCCTTGGTTGATTTATCGGAATTATAAATGCGTTCTTGTTAGTCTTAATTCCATAGACATATAGGCGTTAGGTTAGCTTGAATAGGCGAGTACGAACTTGACAGATTCTTATGAGCAATATTAACCCTGTCAACAATGAACTAGATGAATCAATTAGTCAATTCAATTGATGAATACAATAGGAATGTTAGATAGCCCATAACCCTAGATCGTTTTCAGTACATTGATAACATAAAAATCTACTCTTCCTTTGTTCAGAGTTTATTATTTATTTTCTTTTTAGTTTAATTGCTTTAGCATCACTACTTTTGAGTTTAATCCTTGTTAGATAATTAGGATAGTCTAATCTAGTTAATAGTTGATAATGAGTCCTTTTGTGGGTTCGACACTCTATCTTATTACTTTATTACTTGACGACCGTGTATACTTGTGTGTGTGTTTGACCGCAAAAATCCACATAGTCAAAAATTTTAATACAACTGTCTGGAAAGATAGAACAGTGCTAAATAAAATAAAAAGAAGGAGAGTCGAGGTCTCTGGAAGCCAAAGTAGCTACCTCAAAAGTCTCCAACCAGGAAATGCTCCAAGTCTAGCAACCACCATGCCCAGAAGTACCTGGATCTGCACACGAAGTGTAGAATATAGTATGAGTACAACCGACCAAATGTACTAATAAGTAACAGGACTAACTTTGAGCTGAAAGCAGTGACGAGCTCAGAAAGGTACAATCCAAATCCAGATAATAATGGTACGAATATGACAGGAAAATGACAGTAATAACTCAGAGAATTTCCTAATCTGTTGTACACAGTACAAAAATATGGAAATGATTTTAGGTTTTATAGCTTAAGCTCACCACTGATAAAATATGCCAAGTATGACTGATATGAGGTGTGTTACATCTCTATATCTACATGTCAAATGTGCATGTCACATGTAATGCATCACAATGATTACCTCATGTACTCACACTCTCAAAGTACTCAATCTGACTATCATAACTCTCACTCATCCCACTCAATCACTCAGCACTGTACGGTAACTGCGCTCGCCGCAGGTATGTCAGACTTCGGATGGGCTGATCCCGCCCAAATGCTAATATAAAGCCAATATGGCCTGCTACGGCGTGTAGCCCGGTCTCATACTAATAGATAAAGCCCATAAGGCCTGCTGCGGCTGCAGCCCGATCTTTAATAATAACATATATAAAGCCAAGAAGGCCTACTGCAGCGTGCAGCCCCATCCACAACCTCACTCACAATACGATTCTCAGGCCCCAACTTAGTCACCAATCTCTCTAGTCTCTCGGGCTCACCAATCTCATACCAAACAGTCTGGGACTGAGATATGACATCCAAATGATGGATGTGACTGAGTATATAATTACCATTTGAGCAAATAAATCAACAGTAGAAATGACCCCAGCGGGTCCCAACAGAAGAAACATATAGCCTAAACATGATTTCTAACATGGATTGCAGCTCAATTACTCAAACACATAGGAATGACATGAATAGTAATAAGGTTTGATAACTACACAGTACCACAGAAATCGATCGGGTCACAATTACCACGGTGCACGCTCACACACCCATCACCTAGCATGTGCGTCACCTCAACACCAACCACATTACACGCACTTCAGGGATTCATACCCTCAGAACTACGTTTAGAAGTGTTACTTACTCAAACCGGACATATCTCTACTCCAACAAGCCCTTGCCTCATGAATCGGCCTCCGGACAACTCGAATCTAGTCAGAAACAACTTAGCACAATCAACACAAGCCATAGGAATCAATTCCATATGATAAAGCTACGGTTTTTATAACAAAAGTCAACCCAAAAATTCAACCCCGGGCCCACGTCTCGGAATCCGACAAAATTCATGAAATCCGGACACACATTCAATAACGAGTCCAACCATACCAATATTACTCAATTCCGATCTCAACTCGACATTCAAATCCTCAAGTTACAGTCTATGAAGTTTCACAAATTTTCTCCAATTTTTCCAACCCAAAACACTAATTAAATGGTATAAACAATGATAGACTCATGTATAACAACCAAATCCAAGTTAGAATCACTTAACCCAATTAACTCCTTGAAAATCCCTTCAAGAATCGCCTAAATCCGAGCTCCCAAAGTCCAAATGTGAAATAATAATACTCTAACCCTCATTTTTGAAATTTTATAATCTGCCCAGTTGCCCCTCTTCACGATAGCGGAAAGTCCCTCGCGATCGCAAAAATGCTGCCCCCAAAAAAATGACCTACATGAACGCACTCCACAGGTCACGAACGCGGTGAGTAAACGCGTATGACTTCCCTGGCCTCCTCGCCCTTCATCGCGACCACGACACCACTCACGCGTTTACGATGCTGTAATTCCCCAAGTTTCATGATCGCAGTCTAATCCTCGTGAATGCATAGAAAAACTTCACATGTGCCAAACTTAAACCTTCGCGATCCCGGCCACCTTCACACGATCGCATAAGAGGAAACCTGATACCTGAAACATCAGCAATAACACAAGTCCAAAAATGAAGCCAAACTTGATCCTAATCACACATGAGGCCCCCGGACTCCATCCAAACATACCAACAAGTCCTAAAATACGATATAAACTTAGTCGAGGCCTCAAATCACATCAAATAACATCAAAACGCAAATCACATCCCAATTCAAGCCTAATGAAACTAATGGATTTTCAACTTCTACAATCGATGTCGAAACCTATCAAACCAACTCCGACTGACCTCAAATTTTGCACACAAGTCATAAATGACACAACAGACCTATTCAAACTTCCCAAAACCAAAATTTGAGCTCGGTAACAACAAATTCAATTCTCAGTCAAACTTCTCAACTCTTCAAACTTTAACTTTTCCAACTTTCGTCAATTCAAGCTAAAATCACCTACAGACCTCCAAATTAATATCTGGATGCACTCATAAGTCCAAAATCACCATACAGAGCTATCGAAGGCATCAAAACTCAATTCCGGATTCATTTACACACATGTCAATATTCGGTCAACTATTTCAACTTAGGCTTCCAACCTTAGAACTAAGTGTACCAATCCATTCCCAAACATCCCTGCAACCAAACCAACCACCCCGACAAGTCACATGACAACAAATGAGCATAGAGTAAATAATAAAATTGGGGAAATGGGATACAATACTCAAAATGACCGGCTGAGTCGCTACATTCTCCCCCTCTTAAACAAATATTCATCCTCGAACGGGTCTAGAATCACACCTAGAGTCTTAAAAAGGTATGGATATCTTCTCCGCATCACCCGCTCGGTCTCCCAAGTAGCCTTCTCGACTGGTTGACCTCTCCACTGTACCTTCGCTTAATCTATATTCTATGACCTCAACTTTTGAACCTGCCGATCCAAAATGGCCACAGGCTCCACATCATAAGTCAAATACCCATCTAACTGAACCGTGGTGAAGTTAAAAACATGAGACGGATCACCAAAATACTTTCGGAGCATGGAAACATGAAACACTGGATGAACGCTCGATAGTCTTGGTGGCAATGCAAGCTTATAAGCCACATCTCCAATCCTCTCAAGCACCTTAAAAGGGCCAATATAATGAGGGCTCAACATGCCCTTCTTCCCGAACCTCATAACACCCTTCATGGGCGAAACTCTATGCAATACTTTCATGCCCCGACCTCGGGGAGCGCGACCGGCGCTCAACCGAGATACCCCGGTCAAGCAAGCCTTTACAATACCTTCTACCCAACTCACCCATGAATAAAGAGAAGAATACATTTCATTAATTAGACAGTAAGAGGTCATGTGAAAATACTAGTTCATTTTCATTAGTTACAAGATTAACAAGTCTCAAAAATAGTACATAGTACAATCATAGTTAAAGTGGAACAGATGATACGATTACAAAATGTTTAGTTTAACGTTTCCAAAACAGATACAACCCACACTATATCTACAAAGTCTCTAACAGGAACAAAATAGTGCTATGATAGTACCAGAAACAAGGCCCCGGCTATACCTCAAATGTTATGCACAAAGGATAAAAGATATAGGACCCTAAAATGAAGTGGGGCTCACTAAATCAGCAGAGGAGGGGGTGTGCTGATATCATTAATAATTACCACTTGCTATGGAACCACCTGCATCCAATTAAATATGAAACGCCCCCGGCAAAAGAACATTAGTACTGTTACACGGCGTCATCCTGAGATATTTTAGAAGGACAACGTAAGGCTAAGCAATCGATGTCAGTATGGTTGCTATCCGCCAACTGAGGTCTCCTTCGTACGCTAGACTAGATTGTCAATGCCGTACGGGAAAACCAATATCGTGAGCAACTGAGAACAGAAAAAAGAATTGAGAATGAAATAAAGATTGATTGCATAAATGAAAGCTATTCTAGAAAAGCTACACGGTGTCGAGGGGGAGAGTCACCAGTACAAAGAATTGTATACTTGCTAGAAAGTTTTGAGTGCTTGATCCCCCCTAATAATGCTTAAAAAAAATAAACTAAAGTTACATGACTTTATCTAAATAAGCCGTAGGAGCACACTAAAAGAAAATAAAGTAAATCTACTCTATATTTACAATGAAAAGGACTCAGTCTTCTACAAAGTAGAAACAAGTCCGTTTGCAGCAACTTTGTCTTTAGCATCAGGGTCCTCGCGCGGCGTTGTCTGCGCGCGCGGCGCTGTTGGCATTTGCCTGTGGCTGGGCATTGGCGCTAGTTATCAGTGGGGCGACAGAGGCGGCTGCGCGCTTATCACTTGGAGCTGCCGAGACCACGGGGCCGACCGTGGCGCTGGGCATTGAGAGGCTTGCCAGGACACCATGGGGCGCGTCCAAGGGGTCATGGGGCATGGCTGGAAAGCCGCCCATGACATTCTCCCCCACCTGAGTTGGCGACGTCCCCGATGCCTTATTGCAAGGTAGTAATCAATTAGGCTCTTGTAGGCTTTGAGGTTTGTCCCCCTCTCCCAAGTATTCTCCTTTGCATCATATCCTTGCCATTGCACCAAGAATTCTTGGTGATCTTTCCTTGAGGCATGAATCACTCTATCATCAAGAATAGCTTCAACAAATCTTTTTCCTGTTGAAGCAGGGCCTCGAATACTGGGTATTGTGAGTTGGCTCTGTGAAGGATCCTTTGTATCTTCCCGAAAAGGTTTCAGGAGACTGACATGGAAGACAGGGTGAATTTTCCATCAAGCTGGGTTATCCACCCGGTATGCAACATTCCCAATACGCCTCTCAATGGAAAAGGGTCCAATATATTTTTGCAATAGGCGAGGGTCTTGGACTCCCGCAAACAAGTACCGCTATTGGATTTTGACCATCACTTTGTCTCCTACTTAATACTCAACAAAGCGACGATTTTGATCAACATGCCTCTTCATGCACTTTTGGGCTTTGACAAGATAGCTCCGCACTATCTCCAAATGTCGCTTCTATTCTCTTGAGAAGCTAGCAGCTCGAAGAGACTTTGACATGTTTGGTGCATTCACAGTGTGTGGGAGTAGCGATTGCTGTCCGGTACCAATTTCAAAAGCGCTCTTGTTGGTACTCGAGCTCTTTTGTGAATTGAAACACAGTTGAGTAGCTTCCAAAAGCTTCATCCAGTTCTTCTGCGATCCGGTGATAAAGTGGCAGAGATATTCCTTTAGCATGCCATTGAACTGCTCTTTCTGGCCATCAAATTACGGATGAAAATGTTATAACCCATATTTGTACGTGTTAGATTACACCGTAAGATAGTCTACCTAGGTTCGAGAAGGGAATTACCTTGGAGACAATAAGAGTTTAGTCCTATTGGTCTTAAACGATGCAAAGGTGTATAAGGGTGGTTAACAAGTATTAGAGGATAAACGAGTTAAGGATGTTGTAACTCGCGTTTTTGGGAAAATCGAGAGGTGGTTAACATCACCAAGAGGTCATGTTTTAAGGTATTTGGATGATATGATATCCGTTTCATAAGTCTTGAAGTCAAACGAGTTATGAAACAAAAGTCGACAAAAGTTGTCGCAACTTAGGTTCACAATTTTACTTATACGTTAGGTCAAATGTTTCTGCGATTTTCTCCAAATTTACAAGGAATTACGGGGTGATCTACCTATCAAATTAAAGGTCTATGAGTCTAGTTTCCAATTCTTCAAACCGTTTGTCAATAAGATCTTGGAGTATTGAGATAATTGCATTTCCGTAGAACTGCGCAGGCTGATAGGTGACAAGTAGGTGCATCACCTACTTGCCAAAATTAAGGGCTAAAATCTAAAAGCCCCAAGTCGGTCAAGAGAGGGCTTTTAAAAGCTTCTAAAGCCAGCTAATTCACTATTATTTCACAGCTTCAAAACCTAAAAGAGCCCCTGCAACCCCTCCCCAAAATAATCCCACACAAACCCTAATCGATTTTTCCCGTCTTTCAAGTTCTAGTTGAAGGTAAACCCTAGAGTTTGAGGAACCAAAGCAAGGGCTGAGTTATCTAACAAGCAAGGTGAGTTTACTGCTCTATTTAATACATGTTTTCTACTGTTAAGTCTTGGTAAGTCGTTCTATGTGTGTAAGAACTCACGGGACGGTGATCGGAAGCCGT
>MCJB01050813.1:5066-63499 GCA_002018475.1 Nicotiana obtusifolia | reverse complement strand
TAAAGACTTTAGCACCATAGCAGCACCGCTCACAAAGTTGGTGAGAAAAGACACGCCTTTTGTGTGGGGGGAGCCGCAAGAGGGTGCCTTCCAAGAGTTGAAACGTAGGCTTAGTTCTGCCCCATTGTTACAATTACCTGATTTTAGTAAGGCGTTTGAAATTGAGTGTGACACCTGGGGGGTGGGAATTGGAGGTGATCTTATGCAAGATGGGAAGCCTATTGCCTATTTTAGTGAGAAGTTGAAGGGGGCTGCCTTGAATTACTCTACGTACGACAAAGAGTTGTATGCCCTCGTAAGAGCTTTAGCTCATTGGCAACATTGCCTATGGCCTAAGGAATTCGTAATTAGGAGTGATCACGAGTCCCTCAAACATCTTAGGGGTCAAGAAAAGCTAAATAAACGACATGCCAAGTGGGTAGAGTTCATTGAGAGTTTCCCTTACGTGATACATTACAAGAAGGGAAAGGAGAATGTAGTAGCTGACGCACTATCCAGGAAGTTTGCTTTGGTTATCACGTTAGCGTCTAGGTTGATGGGTTTTGAGAGTATTAAGTCTATGTATGAGCATGACACTATATTTAAGAGTGTGTATGATGCCATTACTAAAATCAGGCGGATTGAGAAGTATCAGTGGCATGATGGGTACCTTTTTAAGAAGGGGAGAGTTTGTATACTCGAGTCCTCGTGGCGAGAGTTGTTGGTGCGTGAGGCGCACTGTGGGGGCTTGATGGGACACTTTGGGGTAGACAAGACATTAGCTATATTAGCGGAACAGTTCCATTGGCCTATGATGAGGCGAGATGTGGAGAGAATATGTGGAGCGTGTTTTGAGTGTAAAAGAGCTAAGTCTAGGTCTAATAATAATGGTTTGTATACTCCCTTACCCGTTCCTACTAGTCCTTGGGTAGATATCTCGATGGATTTTGTGATGGGGCTGCCGCGATTTAGGGGAGGTCATGATAGCATTTATGTGGTTGTTGATAGGTTTTCTAAGATGGCTCAGTTTATTCCTTATAAAAAATGTGATGATGCACAACTTGTTGCTTCTTTGTTCATTGCTAATGTATTAAAGTTGCATGGTGTGCCTCGAACTATTGTTAGTGATAGGGATGCTAAGTTTTTGAGTCACTTTTGGAAGTGTTTGTGGGGTGCTCTTGGCACCAAACTTTTATTTTCTACATCACATCATCCACAGACTGATGGTCAAACCGAGGTTGTTAATCGAACCTTGGGAGCTCTTCTTCGAGCTTTGACCAAAGGGAAGTCCGGCACTTGGGCTGACCGATTACCTATTATGGAGTTTGCATATAATAGAACTGTTCATCGCATGACTAGCATTACTTCATTTGAATGTGTTTATGGTTTTAATCCTTTGATACCACTTGATCTTGTTCCTTTGCCGAGAGATGCAGTTATTAGCGTTGACGGAGAAAATCGGGCAGCTGCGTTGCTCGAATTGCATGCTAAGGTGAGGAAAACTTTGGAGGATGCTTATGAAAAGGTAGCGGTCAAGAAGAATAAAGGAAGGAAGAAGCTGGACTTAAAGAAAGATGACTGGGTTTGGGTGCACTTCTGAAAGGAAAGATTTCCGAACCATAGGAAAGGAAAGTTAGCTCCGCAGGGAGATGGACCATGTCAAATGTCGCAGAATATCAATAACAACTCTTATGTTATGGACTTGTCTAGTAGCATTGCTTTCGGACATGACGGCGCTTTGATTTCGAGGACGAAATCCTCTCAAGAGGGGGAGAATGATGCAAATAAATTTGATCAAGTGTTATCAATGCCATCTATGAACAAGACAAGAAAAGGCGTTGGTTAGCCTTGGAGAAGATCCAAGCGTCCATAAATCTTGCTATGGACGAATCTTGTGTTGAAGATGTACATTTGCATTTGGCATGTATTATTGCATAGTTATGGAAGACATTAATTCTTACTTGTTTTGTAGTCCTGCGTGACTATTTCTTAAACTTAGCCAAATTGTGGCCTTTTTGTTAATTAGTTGTTTCCTAGTTGATTTAGGTTAACTAGTTATTCTTTTCCTAGTTGATTTAGGTAAAGGCTCATTCTATATAAGCCTAAACACTTCATTATTTTGATACTTTTTGACATTATTATCAATAAAAAACCGGCAGCACATTGCTCCCAAAATCGTGTGAATTAACTTGTCCAATTTTGGTGTGATTCAAAATTGAACT
Organism: Nicotiana obtusifolia; assembly: GCA_002018475.1. Lineage (NCBI taxonomy): Eukaryota > Viridiplantae > Streptophyta > Magnoliopsida > Solanales > Solanaceae > Nicotiana > Nicotiana obtusifolia. Next base: position 61,298 of record MCJB01050813.1, on the reverse strand, counting down.
TGTTCCTTTGTTTGATCGAACAGTTTGCAAGACCATTGTTGTCTTGAGGGTTGTTCGCATAGTATAGGTACTCTGTGACTTCATCAAGAAGGTAAGTAGACTAGTTCCTACTTGTTGTCTTGATAGTTCAGTGAGCGTCTTATTTCTATCTTTTGTTTTCTTATTTCCGCTTTTTATATTGCATCAATTAGGTCCCTTGATTCATTTCTCACACAGAATCCTATGGAGCTTCTTCCCGGATTTCTTTTTGATGTTCCATCTGTATTGACCTTCATCCATCCAGGCTTTGGGAATTCCCACGATACTTTGCTGAAGTTTATTTTTAGGGTGTAATTTTCTAGCATATGGAGGAGGTCACTCCATTTGTGAGGAGCATTTATTCCTGGTTTTCTTGTGTTGACTAGTGCTTGCAGAGTTGTAGAGATTTGATATATGACTCTGCCGGTTGTGATTGGTTCCCCATGTTTATGGCTATTTCTTCTTTTCCAAAGCTCCCAGACTATGCATGAGGGGAGAGCCTGCAACACTGCTTTGATTCTGTTGATTGTTTGTGTTGTCCAACATTTTGTTATTGCTTGTTGGAATGTCATCCCTTCCATTGCTATTCCTGCTCTTTGTAGAAAGAATTTCCATACCTTGGTGGCAGTGGTGGAGGTGTGTCATGGTTTCCTCTTTTGGTTCAGTGCAACACCAGCATTTGGATGGTAGATGATATCCCCATCTTTTCAGGAGGTCATCTAATGGCAATTTTGCCTTCCAGACTCTCCACGTGAAGAAGGCAATTTTGAAAGGAAGCCCTTTGACCCAGATCATCCTGTAAGCTCTTTTTGGATTTTCCCTTTTCCTGAGGTATTCCCAAGCTGTTTTAACTATGAATTGGCCTTGATTTTGTAGCATCCAAAATGGGATGCCTAAGGTCTGCTCCATGTTGGGTGGCCTTATTGTGGTTTTTATGTGATCTACAATCTCCTGTGGTAATGCTTCAGACATCTGCTGCATGTTTCATTCCCCATTTTGCAGGACATTATTTACATTTTGGATTGATTCATCAATTGGGAAATTTGTTGGTACTATGAAATATAGTGCTCCCAAATTGGTCCAATTGTCGTACCAGAACAATGATGATCCCATCTTGATTTTCCAGGCAATTTGGTGTTCTATGATTTCTCTGCATTGTAACATTGTCTTCCAGGTTTGCGATCCTCTTTTCCAAGGTACTATTACTGTATTTTGTGTTTTACAGTACTTTTGGCACATGTATGCACTCCAGAGACTAGGTTTAGTTCTGAAGTTCCACCATAGTTTGCAAAAGAGTGCCTTGGACATGTCATGTAAAGATCTGAACCCTGCTCCTCCTTCTTCACAAGGGAGGCATAGGTTATTCCATGAGGACCAGTGTCTGCTGTTTCCTCCAACTGTTTTGCTCCAGAAAAATTGTGCAAAGAGCTTATGAAGATTGTCGATTACTTGCTTTGGAGGGTTTACTGCTGATAGCAAGTGCACTGGCATGCTTTGCAACACATGTTTGATCGGGATAGCTCTGCCTCCAATTGAGAGTAGCTTGCCTTTCCAGGAATGGAGTCCGTCTTGCACTTTGTTGACTATGTCTTGGTAGTATATGATCCTTTTCCTGGAGTAATGCATTGGACATCCCAGATAGGTAAATGGGAAACCCTGTCTTCCAATACCTGTGATTCTTTCCACTTTTGCTACTACTCTAGTGTTAGCTGAGTGATGCAGAAAGATAGCTGATTTTGATTTGTTAACTAGTTGTCCTGAGGCTGTTTCATAAGCATTTAGTACCTCCATAATCAGTAGTAGGGAGGTGGCATCTGAGAATGCGAATATGATCATGTCACCTGCATATGCCAGGTGATTGATTTTTGGACTCCTTCTGGGCATTCCAAAGCTTTTGAAACCAGGATTTTGATGAAGTGCATTTAAACCTCTGGAAAGGGCTTCTGCTGCTATGATAAACAGTGTTGGAGATAGAGGGTCTCCTTGTTTGACTCCCCTTGTTGATTTTAAAAAACCATGAGGCTGGCCATTAATGAGAATTGAATACCAGTTATTGCCCATGATATCAAAGATCATGCCAATGAAGATTTCATTGAATCCCATTTTCCTTAGAACTTTAGTCATGAATAACTAGGACAGTCTGTCGAATGCCTTTGTCATGTCTAGCTTGATGAATACATTTGGCCCTGCTCTTGTTCTTTGTCCTATGTCAGTGATGATTTCCTGTGCTAATAGGACATTTTCAACTATAGTTCTGCCTTTAACAAAACCTGCTTGTTCCTGTGAAATGAGAGTAGGTAGTATGACCAACATCCTTTCATGTAGTATTCTGGAGAAGATCTTGTTGACAAAGTTGCTTAGGCTTATGGGTCGCAAATCAGAGAATGTCTCTATCTCTTTTTTCTTAGGAATCAGCACCAAGTTTGTGTGTGTCACACATTTTGGAAGTTGTCTTCCTGCAAAAAAGGTAGCAACCATACTTTGGATATCATCTCCAATGATTTCCCAGCATGATTGACAGAAGGGCCCTGTGAAACCATCTGGCCCTCCTGCACTGTCCCCCTTTAGACTGAAAACAACTTTTTTAGTTTCCTTCTTTGTTGGGATCTTGATCAGTTCTTCATTTTGTTGTTCATTAATAGCTTGCTGAATGTTTTCAAGGATTCTGAAGTCTGTGGGGTGTTTTTTTTTCTGTGAATTGATCCTTGAAGAAGTTGATGGCTTCTTCTACTATTTGTTCCTCTTCTTCAATCCAAATGCCTGCACTGTTTTGGATTCTGTTTAGCTGAACCCTTTTTCTTTTGTCATTGACTAAGGCATGGAAGAATTTGGTATTTCTGTCTCCATCTTTGAACCAGGCCATTCCTGCTTTTTGCTTCCAAAACTGTTCTTCAATTGCTAGGTACTTGATCATTTGTGTTTGCACCTTTTGCAGTATTTCCCTATTTTGAACAGTTGGCCTTTTTTCAAATTGTCTTTCATGTACTAGAACTACTTCTTCCATGTTTGTTATATTTTGAAAGATGTCTCCATATGTTGCTTTGCTCCAAAGTGTTAAGGCTCTTTTTCGCTTTTTGAGTTTGTAGTTGAAGAGTATGAAGGGGTCCCCTTGAAAGTCTGCTTGCCAGTTTTCTCTTACTAGTGCTCTAAAGGTGTCCTGTTTGGTCCAGAAGTTGAGGAATCTGAAATGTTTTCTGATTGTTTTTGATTCCTTATTCAGTTGCAGTAGCAGAGGACTGTGATCTGACCCTATTTTGGCCAAGTGTGTGATCTCAATTGTTGGGAAAACTTATTGGAGGCTATGATTTGCTAGACATCTGTCTAGCCTTTTGAAGATGCATTCCTCATCTGCTCTCCCATTCCACCAGGTGAAGATGCTTCCTTTGAAGCCTAGGTCTATTAGGCAGCAGGTGTTGATGTAATGATTGAAGTCATCCACTTCGTTGAAGGGGACTGGAAGCCTTCCAAATTTTTCCTCTTGATCACTGATGACATTGAAATCTCCTCCCACTAGCCAAGCTATTGTTATGCTTTGAGCCAGGTCATATAATGTGTCCCACAGCCCAATTCTTTCTGTTGCTGTGCATTTAGCATAGACTAGTGTAAGGATGAATTCCAGCTTTGTACTTGTGTGTATGAGCTTTAAGGTGATCTGTTGTGTTATATCTGACAGAGTGGTAACTTCATAAGCATCGTCAATGAACACCCAAATTTTGTTGGATACATTAGCTAAAGCTTGGGTCAGACCTATTCTTCTTCTATATTGTTCCATTCTTCTTAGTTGCTGCTTTGGTAACATGATGCCAATGAATTCAAAGTGATGTTTGTTGTGAAGTGTGATCGGCCTTTCAAAAGCATGCATTGTGTTGACTGATCTGATGTTCCATATGATTTCATTCACTGATCTTTATTGGGGAAGGTTAATGCTCTTCTTGGTTGATCTTTTGAAGAGCTGCTATTGACATTGCCTTGCTTCCTTTGATGATATATGTTTGGTTTCAATTTGTTGATTTGATTTGGAGAGAGATCTCCTTATCTCGTTATGTTACTGATATGCTGAGTAAAGTCCTCTTTATCCATGTCTTTATCAGTGTGAACATTTCTGACAGTTGCTGTGATTGACAGGTTCTTTGGCTGGATGATTGCTTGCAGTTGGTCCCTTATTATGCTCCTCCTGGTAATCAGTTCATTGTTGGCTGTTCTTTAATTGGCTGCTATTTCTTGTTCTTGTTTCATTTTAAAATCTGCTTGATTTTTGCCTTCTTTGTATCTCTGTGTCAGTATCATATTGTCCTGTGAGTCCTCTTCAAGAGTTCCAGTAGTGCCTTCCCCCTCACTTTCCAGTCCTTCCGGTAGATCACCTTCTTCTGAACTTTCTTCCAATTGATCTGCCCATAACTTCCTTGAGTTTTGATCTGTTTGTTCTGCTGTTCCTGCTTTTGTGCATTTTTCTTTTGCAGGCCTGGTTTCTTTGGTGTAAAAACTTTCCAGGACCCATTGTGATGTAGATTCCTTTTCTTTTTGTGCTGCATTCCTGGTGGTTGTTGTTGCTGCATCAATTGATGTTATTTTTGTTATTGATTGCTGGCTGTTGCTTGCCTTGCCAGTTGCTATGATGATCTCTGTTTGAGTAGTTGTTTCCTTTGATGTATTGCCATTCCTACTGTTGATCAATTTATTTCTTGCTTTTGTCCTTTTTTGTGCATTGCTGTTGAGCTTCAGTTGTAGGCGGTGCTGTTGGAGTGTGTTATTGCAGAATCTGCTGTCAAGGATGGTATGTTTCCTGGCTGACTGTCCATTTTATTTGTGAAGCTCAGTGCTTTGTCTTTGCTGCCAAGTCTCTCAGAGTTGCTGTATTTGCCTGGTGACTGGTTGTTTTGTGGGCTTGTTGCCATTTCAGTTTCAAAGACTGGGCTTTGTATCAGGTCTGGCCTGTCTTTTGCCTGTCTTTCCAGTTCCTCTGCTGAATTTAGTGGCTTGATTTTGTTGCTGATTGTCCCAGCATTGTTAAACTTTCTTTGATTGGGATTTACTGTTGGTTTACTTGGTACTTGGTCCCCTGTAGTTGCCAGTGCTGAAACTGGTTGAGCTATTATTTCCTTTGATTGACTGGTTTGCCAGGCTGAAGCTGCAGGTGCCAATGCTAAAACTACAGGTGCCAATTCTGAAACTGCAGGTGCCAAGGTTGAGCCATTGTTGCTGGTTGCTAGTGTTGAGTCTGGTGTTAAGTGTGGTATGTTTCCTTCATGATCTTCCAGTTTGTCTGTGTTTCTCAGTGCCTTTTCTTTGCTGCCAGTTTCCTCCAAAATGCTATGTTTACTCTGTGATTGATTGCTATGTGATTCATTTCCTATCAGTGATGATCCTGTTTGATTGCCTGGGGTATGACTGCTTGTTGCTGGGATACCAGTGCCACCTTGTTCAGTCCTGTTGCTGGCATCATTTATAGGATTGTCAATGCTCAATTCAGTTAAGTGACTGTCTTTGCAACTTGTTGCCTTTGCCCTCAGGTGGTTGGCTACATTAGAATTCCTAGCCAATTCCTTTGATGCTTGATTATCTGTTGCCAAGGCAGTGCAGGTTACTGCTTCAGTCTTGTGATTATCTGTTGCCAAGACAGTACAGGTTGCTGCTGATATGTTTGTAACATTTGCTTCAGTCATCTGATCATCAACAGATTTGTCATTGTTGAGGCTTAATGCATCAAATTTGTTGGAAACTTGAAATTGTAGAGCATTTGTCTCAGCTATGACATTTTGTTTCCCCTGTTTGTGATTTATTTTGTTTTGCTTTCGATTGTCTTTGACTTCTTTCCATTGAGGGCCAGGATTGCCTACGACCTTGCCACTTGACAGTATCAACATTGGAGTTTGCTGGTCTTTTATTACAAGTGCTTTACCCTTTGCTTTCCTCTGTTCAGTTAGTCTTTGTTGTTCTTCCATATCTGAGTCTAGGATTTCCGAATGTAACTTCCAACATTCTATCATTTCATGCCCTTGAAGTCTACATTGTTCACAATATTTTGGGAGATAGTCATACTGTATTTTGACCTATTCTGTTCTCATTTCCCCCGTCGCTTCATTTTCTATGTCTAGCCTAACCTTTTTAGGTAATTCCGCTAACAAATCTACCAGAACTTTAACCCTTGCACAGCTAGGTCTAGTCTTGTTAATTGTTGCTGAATCTAAATGCAGTGGCTTACCAACAGCTGACGCAAGTGAAAAAAGGCATTCCTTGACATAGTAAGTGGGCAGCAGGTACGGGAAGGATATCCACGCCATTGCCATCGATGTTTCTTCACCAAGCTTGAATTTAGCATCATAGATTAACTGTCTCATCTGATATTCATATACATCTTTGGCTTTGAGGTAGTAAGTGCTTTTTGAGGTGATTTTTATGTAATCTTCCCACAGAGACAGTCTAATGAGCACGTGTTTATCTCTGAAGAATCCGATGTTACATTCCCCCTAGATTCCACACTGGATTGGAATGATTTTCCTCAGTTCTTGTATATCCGGCCACCCATAAGAAAATTTGCCCAGTACCGCAAATTGAAGTCCTTCGATGATGTTCATGCGGGATACCTCTGCTTTAGTGTACTTGACTATGGGTTGTCCATGTATGTAGGTTGCCTTTTGAATGGAATCAGATCGATTTTCTTGCTAGGGTTCGATGTTGCTGCATTGTTCAGTGTTGATGGTTTAAGGATTTGGGAGTAATCTAAGGGTTGGGGAATAGATTGGGTGATGACTGGTGTGTGAGGAGGAGCTGAAGGTGGCCGGCCAGCCGGAATTTCGCCGGCTGGCGTCGCCATTAATGGCAATGAAATAGCTTCGATGATGTCGCCTGTTTTATCGCTCTAGCGCCAGACTCTCTCTCTTTTGCTTTTTATTCCAGTTAAGCTTACCACCAAGTTAAGCTCAATACGAGTAAAGTGCAGTGAATTAGAGTGCAATAAGCGACTAAAATATGCAATGCTAGCCTACTATCAACACCCCACACTTAAACCGTTGCTCGTCCTCAAGCAATCAAACTACACTTCACATAGACACGACCTTTTTAAACAACTCTCCTAACTCATCACATCAAGAATAGTTAAAATAGATTAATCACATTATCATAACATCCTCGCCTCAAGATTTGACTCAAAAGCACCACACATTTTTTTATTACCCTCCCACTTACTCTAACACAGAGGTCACGACATTATATTTCCTTCGTGAATCAAGTGCCCTTACACAACAATAGAGAATAGTTCCACACACACTAAAATTTAAGAACAATTAGGAACTCAAGATAGAAAGAATTCGCTCACCCTCAAAAGTAACATTCATATGCCACAAAAGATGTACCATAGGCTTGCCCGTGGTGTACTACTCTACTAATTGAGTTCATTCAGTCAAGGATCAAGTAGGACTTTATTTGGTTGTAATACCAGCTGCGAGATGGGTAGGATACATTTGGATATAAGAGTTGCTACACCTCCCTAAGCACTTTAATACATACAATTAACCATTCAAAACCCCACACTTATGTCAAACCATAACTCCACCTTCACATCAATATACATCAACTCCCAACTTCTTTAAGCACAATTACATCATGAGTTACCACTATCAAGGAATATTTTTCACAATCATACAATTATTATTTTTTTCTTTTCTTTTTCAATTCACGTGGCTCTTACTTTTTCATAACATTGCACCTTTCTCTTTATTTCAATAGTTCAACTCAAAAGCCAAACCAACCACCCACACTTCAACTTTTACAAAGTTCATGAACTATTCAAGTTCTCATGAGAGGTACAAGGTTCAAATAGATGGCCGATCTAAAAAAATGGGTACGGCTTGTAATCTACCTCTACCATGACCTATCGACTGTTGAAAACCTCGTGCTGGAAGTCGAACTGATGAGGAAGAACCAGACATAAATCCAGTCGGCTGAGCAATAAAACCACCTCCTCTGTTAGGATCCCGCATCATATGGCCATGCTGTCCGCAAGAATAACACGCATTGGAACCTCGACGACACAGTCCAAAGTGGGCCTTGTCACACTGATCATAACAAGGTGTTGGGGGTCTCTCTGACTAGTATCCCTATGATATTGCGAGCCAGATGCCCGCGAACTCTGACCTGGTCCAGAATAGATAGGCCGATCATACCGTGGCCTTTGAAACTGGGGAGGAGCACTAGCTACAAGTGGCTCCGAACTCCTTGAAGACTGGGGCCTGATACTACCTCTGAAGTCACCAGAATATCCTGCAAATATCGCCCTCTTATGCTGGACCCTGTCCTGCTCCCTATCTTCCCTTTGCTGGCACGTATGATCCGCTAGTGTTTGGGCATAATCCTTAATATGGGAAATATCCATGCCCTCCACCAAGGAGGCTGTCGTGCACTCAATTATCTGATATGGTCCCAACCCATTCAACAATAGGTGCACCCTATCGCTCATTTCGGCCACCATATGGAGAGCGTATCTTGCTAAAGAATCAAACTGCATACCATACTCTCGCACACTCATATTACCTTGTAGAAGGTTCAAGAACTTATTAGCTCTAGCCCGCTGTGTCCAACTGGCAAGTAGTGACGAAGAAAGGCCTCAGAAAATTCCTTCCACACAGCTGGAGGAGCATTCGGACCCCTGGATCTCTCCCAACTATCTTACCAGAAAACCGCTAAATCCCATAACGGATAAGAAGCCAACTCTACAGCCTCAGTATCATTAACGTGTATAACTCGTAGTGTACGATGAACCTGATCAATAAAAGTTTGCGGGTCCTCCTCAAGGTCTGATCCATAAACATCGGAGGGTCTAGATTAATAAAATCACAAACTCTCGCACTAAATGGTTTATCAGCGGCACCGGTATTCTACCTCTGAACCTGAGCAACTACCAATCTAGTTAACAACTGCACCACACTACGCATATCATGGTCTGTAGTGCCAGATGGAGGAACTGGAGGTGCTGGGTCCCTCCTAATATACTCTGGAGGAGACGGAGTAGATGAGGAATGAGATGGCCTCTCGCTCTGAACCTCACTTTGGCCTGCTCTAGCTGGAGGCACCTGACCAATACCCTTGTTGAAGGCATCGCTGAAAGAAATCAAGGTGAATATTAAGAATGAACACTTACATCTCAACCCTACGCACGATCGAGATTCACGAATAAGGTAACAACCCTAAATGTCATATAGCCCCCTGATTATAAATGTGGCGCGCTAGACATCATAATCAAGACTCTACTAGACACGGCCCATAGACAAACCTAGGATAGACTAGCTCTGATACCAAGTTTGTCACGACCCAAACTGGAGGGCCATGACTGGCACCCTGGCCATATCTGTCGAGCACCAATGTACATTTTATCTAACCTTTCTTATTATCTATAAGGGTCGACGAGATCAACATAAATGGTAGACATGAATCATGAACAACCAACAATGACAGATAATGGCATGAACATACAAAACATGGGCCAACAAGGCTGTCATAACGAGCTGACAAGCTGCCATGAAAGACTATACAACAAAAATTAGTTGACAAGACAATCCAAACTCTACATGAGTCGGCACCTGTCTATGAGCCTCTAAAGGAACATAAGTGCCGCAACATTGCCGGAATAAGGCCCTGACATACCCATTATGTCTATAACAAAAGTGCATACCAAGACCACGGCAAGTCCGGAGAAGGGATCTTGCCAATAACTGTTGAACTGGGCAGCCTATGTTAGGGGAGCTGCATCTACCTGTCTATCAGGACCTGCAGCGTGATATGCAGCATCCACAAATAAAAGGGACGTCAGTAAGAATACAGTACCAAGCATGTAAGGTAGGAAAGCATAAATAGAATAGTAATGTAAGTAGGGTTAGAGAATATACAACCTGTAACATCTGAGTGCCTCCGAGGGCGACTGACATGAAATGCATTATATATATATATATACGCCTCTATGGGCATTATCATCATCATCATATCTTACCCGGCCGTAATAGGCTCGGTAAAAATGTACCCGAACATCATAAGGCTCGATAGAATCGTACTCGTCCACGAGGAGCTCGGTAAAATCCAGCTAATCAGTGGTAGCACAGTAGGTGCTGCACCTGGACGACTATACCGCGGCTCGGTAGAGTAAAATAAGTACATATATTTAATGCATGATGGACTCATTGGAATCACATTCTAAACTTTTCGGAGTGTCGTAAGGTCGGTAACCTCCGTACGCGTTATTAGGACTAACTCTTCGTCATGGATCTTATAAGAATCAAGAAGTACTAACAACATTGATAATATAAGAATAAGAGAAGTAACATCAACATCAATCGCTCCATAAGAAGGGAAACAATGTAAGAACTGCTAGCTTCTAAGAATGGAGTATCTTTAGAAACTCGTTCATTACATTATGTACAATCTGAATCGTGCAAAAGAAGGAAAGGAATAGCCTCACATACCTTGTATTTACTGCCCAACCTCAAGCTATGCAAATGTCATGACTCCTTAGTCTATAATAAGAGAAATAATACTATCGTGATTGTTTAAGCGTCGTAACTATTATATATCGACCGCAACCTATTTTACGATGAAACGTACAACACCTCCCCTATTTATATGACTTCCCTCAAGTTAAAACAATCACCAAACAGCCCAAACAACATCAATAATAATCATATTAAGCTTCCCAAAATAATCCACCAACCAACAACATTACTAACAAGCCTTACGATAGATAGATATCTCATAAGTTCTAGCATCAACGGCTTAGCCGCAACTTGGATAATCTTAAATACATGTAGAATAAGAGGTTCTTTACCTTTAAACAGATAGAAAAACTCTAATTTGACCTTACTTCACCACAAAATATCCTTCCAATGCTGCTACAAGAACAAATAAGCGAAACTAGCAATCAATCGGGTTTTTGGGCACTAGAATCACTTTGGAAGACTTAAAATCACCTAGGGTTGATATTAAAAACTTGAGAGAGTATTTTACAGAACTTAGACCACTTAAAACAACCTCCCACATAAGCTGGAACCACACAAAAATTAGCAACAACAAGAACAAAAAATTTACTAGCGCCACGGGATTTTCGACACTTGATTTGTGTTGTTTGTTCTTTGTTTGGGTCTTGGATCATGAGAGAACCTTAAGAGAGTTTTTAGGTGTTTAGGGTCTGAATAAAGTGAATTAGTTAAACAGGCTTAAGACGTCTCATATTCGAATCATTAATAAGGGGGAATAAGCACACAGGAGGTCAACATGCCTGCTTGGGACCTCAAGGATATTCTGGTAATATCACGAGAAATGGAGCAATCTAATTGAATAAAAAAGCATCTTACTATAGCTTCCATATAGATATTTAAGTAACAAGACCGAATTGCCCCATGCTTATCTCATCATACATCACTATTAGTTTCAAAAAGCTTTTATGGAGATGTGGGTCCCATCTGAGTCTTTACTTTACACGTTGCTATCATGTTGCAAGCATATAGCCATTTTGTATTGTACAACTAATTGAAGAAATGGGGCCCATTACCGTAGCATTTTTCTTTATTCCATATTAGTTCATCTGCTTATCAGGGTTAAATTTGGAAATACGTTAGGTACAACTTTTGATAACATGGGGTCCATTTAAATTCTCATTACACGTATTAATTGTGCACTTCAGTTGTGTACTTTGATTTAGTTTAAGTGCAGTATGTGTAAATTAATCCACCACGTTTAAAAATGTTGAAATTACATATAAATATTTAACTTGAAACTTTTATCTTAAGATCTTACGTAAAAATACTTGAAGACTTTTTTGGTTTGGACGTTTCTATGTGATTAGCTTTTTAAATGGTCTTAATATTAATTACATAAAATATAAATTAATGGTAAGGACTTTGTACGCGGTCGAAATCGGTCTCGATTAATACACGACAAATCAGGCTCGGAATGTGAAGAGTTGAAGATTGAGCCGAGTTTCATCAAAGCAGGACATGAGGTTAGAATGTCTGTCCTCGAGAACACTGCGCCCGTGATCCAGAACTGACCCTAACCCCGAACATGCTCGAGGGAAGATCGTCGAACCAAAATAACGGAAAGCCAAAATATCCGTAACAGGTCGAGCATCACAACGGGAATCACGACACGAATCAATGGAACCGCTTAATTAGCAAATCAGGAGATTTTTTACCTTATACAGAATTGTACCTAAAGTAGAATTCCTCTGCTATGTAAAAGGGGGTCTAATTATTTGTAGGGGGAGATTTTTCTTTATCATTAAATGTAGCATTATACTGATCTCTTTAGCGATTACTGTATGACTATTCTTTTTCTGACCCCGATTGCAACGTTTCTTGGCTCAAGGGCAGTCAACATACAAGGCCAACACCGCCTAACTTGTGTGGTTTGCATTCATTTTTTATCATTAATTTTGATTTCAATTTGGTTTCTCATGTTTGTATCAAATTAGATCGCATATCCTTAAAATCGCGAATAAATTCAATTGTTATTCGATTTTGAGAGTAAACAGTTTGGCGCCCACCGTGGGGCTAAGGATAATAGTGGTTATTTCATACAAATCTCCATAACACACACACTGCTTCACACTTGCTCTTTGAAGTGTCTTTGATTCCAGGCTATAATACAGAAATGTCAAACTCTCAATCGGCATCCCTGCACGTTGACAACGAGTCCGGTCACCAAGGTGAAAATAACAATATAGCGCCAGGTAACGAGATCTCGATTGCATATCTGATTGACGCTAATTCACACATGGTTGTTGATGCGGATCCGCCTACCGACCCCGCAAATAGCGTTCATAGAAGAGTCCGATCAGTAACTAGAAACCCCCAAAACGTTAAAGGGGACGGGATCAACCTACGAATAATCTTCGAAATGTTGCAGGCTCAACAAACGGCGATAGCTCAGTTATAAAACCGAAGCCATGTACCGAACAGGGTTGAGCCCGATCCTTTCTGGAAAATTACTCGCAGGGATGAATCAATCGTAGGAAGGTCGAATGAATATGAATCGGGGACGAACCCCGAAATTATAAAGATGCTCAAGGAGCTGACAAAACGGATAGAATCAAGGGAGAAAAAGATCGAGACAAACGACAAAAAGGTGAAAACCTACAATTTCAGGGTAGACCAAATCCCAAGGGCACCCCCGGTGTTAAAAGTCTTGGATTCCAGGAAGTTCATGCAAAAACCTTTCCTACCAAGCGTGGCTCCGAAGCCGATCCCTAAGAAATTTCGAATGCCCGAAATACCCAAGTATAACGGAACAACCGATTTGAACGAACATGTAACCTCGTATACATGTGCTTTCAAAGGGAATGAGCTGGAGGACGATGAGATTGAGTCCGTTTTGTTGAAAATGTTTGGGGAGACCCTGTCAAAGGGAGCTATGATATGGTATCCCAACTTACCTCATAACTCTATGACTCATTTGCTAAGCTTGCAGATTCTTTTTTAAAGGCACACGCAGGTGCCATCAAGGTCGAAACCAAAAAATCGGTCCTTTTCAAAGTCAAACAAAAGGATAACGAGATGCTCAGAGAGTTCGTGTCCCGGTTTCAAATGGAACGAATGGATCTTCCCCCGGTCGCTGATGATTGGACTGTTCAAGCTTTCACTCAGGGACTCAATATTCGAAATTCGGTGGCTTCACAATAACTACAACAGAACTTAATAGATTACCCGGCTGTTACATTGGCTGACATACATAACCTGTATCAATTGAAAATCATAGTCGAAGATGATCACGTCGGGGCCCTTTCGGGATCAGTCTATCCCGTTAGAGCTCTTGACAAAGTCAAAAGGGATATTGATCACGAACCAAGATCGAACATGGATTGATATTAGCTATATCATGGGGACAGAAGAATCAGTGGATCTGGACGGAATCCCCTACGAAATGAAAGGAGAAACGACCTAAGCCAGAGTAGTCGGGGACTCATTGCAGCTCCAAAAGGCCCATCGGGCATAAAGAAGCACCGAGGCTATTAGAGTACAACTTTAATGTCGATGCTGCCACTATTGTATCGGCTATTGGTCGCATTAAAGATACCAAATGGCCTCAGCCTCTAAAATCTAATCCGACCTAAAGGGATCCTAACTAAATGTGTAAATATCATGGCACTCACGGTCATAGAATGAAAGATTATCGGCAACTGAGAGAGGAAGTAGCCCGGCTATTCAATAACGAACATCTTCGAGAATTCTTGAGCGACCGAGCTAAGAACCTTTTCAGGAACAGGAATTCTGACAAACAGATGGGGCAAGAAGCACCTCAACACGTCATCAACATGATCATCGGTGGAATCGATACCCCTTAGGGGCCGATGTTGAAACACACTAAAGTATCCATCACTAGGGAGAAACAGACTCGGGATTATACACCAAAGGGATTATACAGCCCCATAATGATGCACCGGTAATATCTATACTCGTACATAAAATTAGAGTTAAACGTGTGTTAATCGATCCAGGTAGCTCGGCCAACATCATTCGATCAAGGGTCGTGTAGCAACTTGGTCTACTAGATCAAATCGTTCCTACAGTCCGAGTTCTAAACGGATTCAATATGGCATGTGAAACCACTAAGGGTGAAATAACATCGCCGGTAAATACCGCCAGAACCATTCAGGAAATAAAGTTCTGCGTGATCAAAGGGGACATGAGGTACAATGCTCTGTTCGGGAGACCATGGATCCACGACATGAGGGCGGTGCCTTCGATGCTACACCAGGCATTGAATTTATGACTCCCGACGGAGTTAGAACAGTCTACGGGGAGCAACCGGCTGCAAAAGAAATGTTTGTGATCGGAGAGGTGACACCAGCACCTACAGTTCCAACATCAAAAGGCCCAAACCAAGTAACCGAAGACAGGACGAAATAGCAATCACTGATACCGTCTTCGGTAGATCTGAACAAACAAGTGTATGTCGAAGATGATGATTATGGCATTCCCAGATCTTTTATCACCCCTGATAATTACGATGCCACTAAATCGACGGTCGTGGAACTAGAACAATTCATATTGCGAGAGTACTTGCCCGATCGAAAGGTATACCTGGGCACGGGGCTGAGCTTCGAGCTTAAGATAAAACTTATTCAATTTCTTATAACTATGAAGACTGTTTCGCTTGGTCGCACCTCGATATGACAGGTATCCCATCTCACAAGATAAGCCTGGACTCGAAGTTCCATCCGGTTAAACAAAAAAGGAGACCCAGTCCGAAATCAAACATACTTTCATCAAGGATGAGGTATCTAAACTTTTTAAAATAGGGTCCATTCGGGAGGTCAAATACCCGAATTGGTTAGCAAACGTAGTGGTAGTCCCTAAGAAAGGGGATAAATTAAGAATGTGTATAGATTATAAAGATTTAAATAAAGTGTGTCCCAAAGACTCTTTTCCCTTGCCCAACATCGACCGCATGATCAATGCTATGGTCGGCCACGAGACCCTTAATTTTCTCGACGCATATTCTGGGTAACACCAAATACGGATGGACCCGAGTTATCAGGAATAAACTTCCTTCATCACTAAATATGGCACATACTGTTACAACGTAATGCTGTTTGGGTAAAAAAATGCTGGTGCCACATACCAACACCTAGTAAACCGAATGTTCGAGAAACAAATAGGGAAGTCAATGGAGGTTTACATTGATGACATGTTAGTTAAGTCCCTGCGAGCAGAGGACCATGTACGACATTTGCAGGAAACATTTAGTATACTGATGCAGTACAACATGAAGCTGAACCCAGAAAAATGCGCGTTTTGAGTGGGGTCGAGTAAGTTCCTCGGATTCATGGTATCGAATCGGGGAATCTAGATCAATCCTGAAAAGATCAAAGCCATCGAAGATATCAAGGTCGTGGACAATGTAAAAACCGTGCAAAGGTCGATCGGGCGAATAGCCGCTCTGGGGCAATTTATTTCGAGGTCGTCCGACAAAAGCTACCGGTTCTTCGCACTGTTGGAAAAGAATAACAACTTTTCATGGACCCCGGAATGCTAGCAAGCTTTGGAGGAAATCAAAAGGTATTTATCGAGCCCGCCATTGCTTCATACGCCAAAGGCGGACGAACAACTGTACCTATACTTGGCAGTCTCGGAGATAGCGGTAAGTGGAGTCCTAGTTCGGGAAGAACAAGGTACGCAATTTCTAATTTACTATGTCAGTAGAACCTTAGGCGAAGCTGGAACTAGGTATCCCCACCAAGAAAAACTGGAGCTCGCTTTGTTAAGTGCCTCTAGAAAACTGAAATCGTACTTCCAATGTCATCCCATATGTGTCGTAACGACTTACCCATTAAGGAATGTTATGCATAAGCCCGACCTCTCAGGCCGATTGGCCAAATCGGACATAGAAATAAGTGGGTACGGCATTGAGTATCGACCTCGGACCGCCATTAAATCTTAGATTTTGGCATATTTCGTGGCCGATTTCACATCGACCCTAATACCCGAGGTCGAAAGAGAGTTGTTGATTGACTCAGGAACTTCCTCAGGAATATGGACCCTCTTCACAGACAGTGCCTCGAACGCAAAGGGCTCCGGACTTGGCATCGTGTTGAAGCCATCAGCAGTAAATATAATTAGACAATCTATTAAGACTGTGAAATTGACTAACAACGAGGATGAATATGAAGCCATGATTGCGGGCCTTGAACTAGCCAAGAGCTTGGGAGCGGAAGTGATCAAAGCCAAGTGCTACTCCCTTCTTGTGGTAAACCAAGTCAATCTGAGATCAACTCGACGAGCCTAACTTGGGATTGGAGGAACAAGTACGTAGAATATCTAAGATCTGGTAAACTGCCCTCGGATCCAAAAGAGTCGAGGGCCCTGCATACAAAGGCGGCCCGATTTAGCCTGTCCAAAGACGGAATCTTATTCAGAAGAACATTTGATGGCCCACTCGCAATATGTCTGGGACCGGGTGATACTAGTACGTTTTGAGGGAAATCTACGAGGGTACCTGCAAAAATCATTCAGGCTTCGAGTCATTGATTCGAAAAATAATCAGAGCCGGTTACTATTGGGTCGATATGGAAAAAGACGCAAAGGAATTCATTCGAAAATGTGATGAATGCCAAAGACACGCCCCGATGATCCATCAACCCGGGGAGATGCTCCACTCAGTTTTATCACCATGGCCGTTCATGAAGTGGGAAATGGACATTGTTGGTCCTCTTCCGCGGGCACCAGGTAAAGCTCAATTTATACTTTTTATGACTGATTATTTTTTTTAAATGGGTGGAACCTCAGGCATATGAGAAGGTCAGGGAAAAAGAGGTCATCGATTTTATTTGGGATCATATCATATGCCGGTTTGGAATGCCAGCCGAGATCATATGCGATAACGGGAAGCAGTTCATCGGTAGCAAAGTAACCAAATTCCTCGAAGATCACAAGATCAAAAGGATCCCATCGACACCCTACCACCCTAGTGGGAATGGACAAGCTAAATCTACTAACAAAACCATACTCCAAAACCTCAAGAAGTGGTTAACCGATGCCAAAGGGAGATGGAAGGAAATGTTACCCAAAGTTCTATGGGCATACTGTACGACCGCGAAGTCCAGCACCGGGACCACCCCGTTCTCTCTGGTTTATGGCGCCGAAGCTTTAATACCGGTCGAGGTCGGGGAACCAAGTATCAGATTCTGATATGCAACAAATGAATCGAACCACGAAGCCATGAATGCGAACCTAGAGCTATTAGATGAAAGGCGTGACGCCCTTGTTCGGTTGGCTGCCCAAAAGCAACGGATCGAGAGGTATTACAACAGAAGGGACAATCTCCGATACAACGTCGGGGACTTAGTACTAAGAAAGTTCACGCCGAACACAGTCCGAACGAGGGAAAGCTGGGACCGAACTAGGAAGGACCTTATCATATCATCGAAATCGCCGGAAAGGGATCCTACAAGCTCGGAATAATGAACGGTAAACAACTACCAAACAACTGGAATATAACTCACTTAAAGCGATATTACTGGTAAGGTACGACCCCGTTCTTTATTTTTATTTACATTATAAACTAATGTTTGCAGGTAACAAACAAGAGACCACACGAGATGTTAGGTCTGAAAGCACATATTGCACTCTTTTTTTCTTGGACCGATTTTGTCCCAAATAGGTTTTACGGCAAGGTAACGAGGCAACAAGTAAATCATGCTAACTTAGATTCGAAGGTCGGTAACGAATCGGTAATAACAGTAGTCGAGGCCTTTCTTCGATCTACCCCGAATACTGGGGGCCACTTTAGCATGGAAAGAGACTTCAGAATTGAAGGTTGAAGATCAATAGGATTTAATGTAAGGGCAAACGGTCAAATGAACCGTGCTCACATAGACTGCTCGAACCCTGACACAAAACTTGTACACATACATTACTATTATGCACAAGAACAAAGAGAAGTCTCTTCTTTACAAACGTCGTGTCTTTTAAAACTTTTCCTTTAAATTTCTTAAGGAATTCCCTGCTTATAATCCCCTAAAGGTAACGAGCCCAAAGGCCGCCTTAACCTGATTTCGAATAATCACTCTCTCACTCGGGGCTGCCATAGGAAAAACAAACTCAGACGGTCCAAGTAATTAGATCTCGAGGGCGTAAGACCTATTAGGCAACCCCCGAACTTTATAGGCTAAGGACATTCCGGGTTAACGAAATCTGAGGACACGAAGCTTATTTGGTAACGCCCGAATTATAAAGGCTATGGCCACATAAAAACGGCTCGGAGACGTCTTAAAGGCCGTAACAAAAACAACAAGGCATTGAAATTTCTTAATCGGTTCTAAAGACTACACTCGGTAGATTATAAAACTAAACTACTTTGGGGAAGAAAGTTTTCGGTAACACTGAATCCCCACGATGCCTTGAAAAGAAATAATGTTAGAGGCAAGGTTCGTTCGAGCCTTCGAACACAAGCTAACTATTTCATGCTAAGGCATTTCGATCTTTGCGAATACAGATAAAAAAGCAAAAGAAAAAATTAAAAGCTGTGAAAGGAAAGCCTTATATATACAATATATATATGTCAAAAATCCTTTTTACTAGCGCCGAATAGCCCGATACAAATTTTTACAAAGGTCGAGCAGCCTTGATACACAGTATTGAGCACAGAAAGGGATAAAATCAAATACAAGCGACTTGATCTCGACTGGATCTCGCCTCATCATCGGGATTTTTGGGGTTTTCTCATTCTTCGGACCTGACTGAACCCTCAGAATCATCCTCTTCGGGATAGGCCAATTTTCTAGCATCAGCTTCAGAAACCTTGGCATCCTCAATCTCCGCAGATAAGTCAAAACCTCGAGCATGGACTTCCTTGAGGTAATGCCTACGGGAGTGCCATTTCATATGCTCGACCATATTTTTTGATTGGCCTTAAGCCGCCTCGGCATCAACCTTGTACTGAGCCACCATTTCATCAGCTTCGGCTTTGATCGTGGTGGCTTCCGACTTGGCCATTTTAAGCTCCTTCGTTAGATTATCTCGACTGAGACAACCCAACCAACTCGGGATTGAAGCTCCTCGGCCCTATTGGTCTGGGTCTCGCCTTTTTCCTTTGCCGCACTTAGCTGGGTCTCTGCTGAAGTTAGTTATGTCCGATCTGCCTCTTTTTCCAAGGCCAGACGATCCATCTTGCCCTTCCACTCATCGGCCTCAGCTTTAACCACATCCATCTCAGTTCGAAGCTGATTGATCCGATCGAGTTTTGCTGGACCGCGTATTTTGACCATCAGTCATTGAATCAAATTCGTCATCACTCACTTCGAAAACTTTTACCTGCTTGACCAAGTCAGCATAATCCTTCTGAGCAACCTCCAGCTCTGCACGGAGGCTCTTAGCCTCCCCTTCGAGCTGTTCATGTAGAAGTTTAAGGGTGTCTTTCTTCTCAATAAATTCCCGAGTCTTGGCCTCGTGGTGTTTGAACTCTTTCCGGCATCGAAGAAAAGCCTCATGGTGAAGTACCGAGGCCTGCAAGCACAAAGGAAAATGTTACGATTGCTTACGATAAAATCTAAGTACATAATAAAGGATATCCACAGTTACCCGATTCAACGCATGTTAAGCTTCGTTGAACAGGCAGGACGCTTCCACCTTATTCATTTTGGCTTGATCTTCTTCGGTCACCAAGCACTGAAGGTAATTGGCCACCCCTACGAGGGCGAAAAGAACCCGGGCATCCTCAGGAAGGGAAAATATAACGGTGCGTTTTTTATCAGGATATGCGCTCGGGGCAGGGAATCGATCGACCAATTTCAGACTAAAAGAATTACCGCTTGTTTCAGAAGGTGAGCTCTTCCTCGGTATCTCTAAATCATCGAACCCAATAGCGTCCTCCGTGGCCATCGAATCTACACCATCGAAAAAACCACGGAAAGGGTCTTTTGATCTATGGACTCCCACGAGGGGGCGTTCTTTTACTACTTGAGCCTCGTTAAACAACGACTCTGTGAACGAAGGCGAATTGAAGATATCAATCGGACTAAGTGCTCCCTGTGGCGTTTTTCTCGTATTAAGGGAAGCCTCAGCTCCTGCCCCCACCTCGGCTTCCCCGACTTGATGAACATCGGCTTCACCTACCCCTGGTTCGGAGGCTTCTTACCCTTCAAGCTGGGACGGCACACTAGCCGCTAGGTCAAAGTCTTCATCCTCCCTCTTGGACTCATCCCTCAATCGATGGAGCAAGTCCGGGGACAATGATCGACCGCTGGCACTTTCTTTGGGCTTACGCGCCAATCTTTTCTTTGGTCTCTTCTTCTCGAAGCCCGGAGAATTCAGAGCCCTTTTCCTTTTCTTCTCTTTATCTTGCTTCGAAGCAGGGGGCTCGACGTAAGTATCATCATCCACGGGCGGAGGCCTCATTTCAACATCTTTTGATAAAGCCGCAAAAGAGAAGCAAAGCAAGTTAGAAATCGACGGCGTAAAAATTAGGTCAAGTGTAATTTAAAGAGAAAATCTCACCATGAGACCGCACCTCCCACCGGCCCTTCGAAAGCCCGTGCCATGCGCGCTCGGAATATGGTTTTTGCGATACGATTCCCTCGACCCATTCCTTGAGTTGAGGAACTGCATCCGGCATTCGAGCGACGGCTGCATCATAGAAAATTGATAAGAAGAAGGAAAAAAAGGAAATGATAAACAAATTCCTAAAGGCAAGGTTATACTTACGCTTCATGTTCCATTTTTCAGGGAATGGAATGTCCTCGGCCGGGATGAGGTCCGATGTTTTCTCTCGAACGAATCGGCCCAACCAGCCTCGGTCCCGATCCTCGTCGATGCTTGAGAATGGGGCCTTACTGGCCTGACGGGCAAGTTTTATTAGCTCCCCTCGATAGATTCGGGGACTGTACAGACGCATAGGGTGATCGATGGTGGAAGGACACCCTTCGATCTTATTTACAAAAAAGCAAAAGAGGATAACTATCCGTCGGAAAGAGGGATGAATTTGGCCTAGTGTCACCTGGTACCTTTTACAAAAGGCGATGATGACCGGGTCCAAAGGGCCCAACGTGAAGGGATAAGTGTAAACACTTAAAAACCTTCCACGTGGGTAGTGATTGCTTCCTCGAGCGCGGGAATCACCACGCACTTACCGACCCAATTGCAGTCATCCTTGACCTTATCGAGAACACTGTCGGTGACCGAACAGACGTACCTCGAGATCGGTTCACACCGGCCCGGTATCGAGGAGGTTTTCTCAACTTTGAAATTAGCTCCGCTTAGACACCCTGAAGGGACAAACATTTTTAGGAGAGGTTTCGGTATCGGTTCCTCAGTGACAAGAGGCGAAACGTTCTCAATTGGTTTCGAGGAAGAGGGAATTTCTTTTTGGGGAATAGATTTTGAGGTCTTTGCCATTACTTTTGAATGGAAGAGAAAAAAAAAAGATGCTGATAAGAAGGAGATATAATTCGCAGATAGCTTATGAAGGCTTTCAGAAAACCAGAAAGCAAGAGGTTTTGAAGATGAGAGTGATAAAGTTTCTTTAAAAACACAAATATTTGAATGTAAAGGTTCCAAAGAATGATAAGGAGGGTATTTATAGTTTCTCAAAACAGCAGTTCACATCCTGAAACGGCAGACTGTTAACTGACATGCATTTAATACCTTAAAGGCTGCATCGACGGGACGTTTCTACTATTCGTATCACTTACGTCATGAGTCTGTCGTCACTTATTAGAGCAAGAATCAGGAGCTCGTATGGTGAGAATCTGAGGCTCATATTGTTTCTCGTTATTACTCTCCGAAAAACGAGGGGACTATCTGTATACGGTTAAAATCGGGCTCGATTATTGCACTACAGATCAGGCTCGGAACGCGAAGGTTTGAAGATTGACCCTGAGTTTCATCGAAGCAGAAAACGAGGTTAGAATGTCTGTCCTCGAGAACACTGAGCCCGTGATTCAGAACCGACCCTGACCCCGAACATGCTCGAGGGAAGATTGTCGAACCAAAATAACGGAAGGCCAAAATATCCGTAATAGGTCGCGCATCACGGCGGGAATCTCGGCACGTATCAATGGAACCGCTTAATTAGCAAATCCGGATATTTTTTACCTTATACATAATTGTATCTAAAGCAGGATTCCTATATTATATAAAGGGGAGTCTAATTATTTGTACAACATTCAATTTTTCCTTATTATTAAAAAAGCTATATACTGATCTCTTTAGTTATTATTGTCTGACTATTCTATTTCCGACTCCGATTGCAACATTTTTTGGCCCAAGGGCAATCGACCTGCAAGGCCAACACTATTCAACTTGTGTGGTTTGCATTCATCTTTTATCATTAATTTTAATTTCAATTTGATTTCTCATTTTTGTATCAAATTAGATCATATATCCTTAAAACTGCGTATAAATTCTATTATTGTCCGATTCAGTAACACCAGTAAGAGGAACTATCAAATCAAAGTTTGAAAATCAGGTAAACGTATTTCTTTTAGTTATCAGTCAAAGGCAGACATATGACTGTTCGTCTGGCAAGCTATTTTGAGACAGTTGCATTAATAAAACTCCAACATCCAGAATATGAATACAGATTAGAACAAGTCTAAGTGAATTGTTAGTCAGCACTACCATATGAATGATCAAACGCCAAATTGGAAGAGCAAAAAGTCTAACAGTGGACCGTTACCGATGCTTCCAAGTTCCATGAACCTCAATGCAGTTGACTTCCCAATTTAAAAATTTGCCGAAATCGCGATGGATTTAACTTAGTATTTATATGACAATTATTGGGTTAAACTAGTTTAATGATACTTTTAACATGATGTTATATTGTCCACTTTGAATCAAGTCCGCACGGTTTTTCCCAAAAGACCTCACATCATGCACCTTATATGTACACTTATAATTTTTTCAGCTACCAACATGTTACTTTCTTCGTACACCCAACAATAATATACACACCACCTATAAAGGCTCAGAGAGCTAAGCGAGAGAAGGAAATGGAAAAGGAAATTAACTTCAGAAAACAAACAAGTAGACAGCGTTTAGTCTAAGTCAAAATTCAAAGATGCTCGCATTTTGTACATAACTATATAAGTAATATAGAAAGAAGAAAAGAGAGAGAGAGATTCTGTTAGCCATTTTGGATAATAGCTAAGTCAGTCAATATGCTACAGATGTTTAGATATGTTTTTGCATAGCAATTGGCCAAATTATATTGTAGTACGACTTAGTAAAGGGGAAAAAAATGAAGGCAAAGTCGTCGAAGGAACAACGTGGCCAAGTTATTATCGCAGTTAATTAATGTCTATACATAGCAACTAAGAATCAGTTTAATGTCTATAAATAGAAGTAGCTACGAATCAGTGTAATCACTAAACTTGCTACCTCTCGAATATATCCCTTATTGAACAAAATTACAAGGAAAATCAATGGGAAGACGAAATCAGAGTACAGATTCGACTTCTCAAGGTAAACAACACTTCAGCCATTCCCACATCTTGAAACCTGTCAATCCAACAGAAGTTGAAACTCTCACTTGCAATGCTTGTGAGCAACCAAACAATAATAACAAGCCTAATTTCTACGGCTGCAATAGATGCCAATATTTCCTCCACGAGAACTGCTTCAGTGCTCCTCGTTTCCTCAATCACTCATCTCATTCTTCCCATCCTTTGACCCTTCTCGCAAGTCCAACTTACTCAAGTCGTTCCTATACTTGCAAGGCCTGTGGCTCTGCTGGCAATGGGTTCTGCTTTAGCTGTGCTTGTTGCGAATTTGATGTTCACTTGCAATGTGCATCTTCTCCGAGCTCATTACTTGTTGACAAACACCCGCATCAATTGGAGCTCCTCTTTGGTTCTCCTTTCGAAGATGAGAATATCGTATATAGTTGTGATGTCTGCAATATAATAATGAAGACGGACGATTGGTTGTACTATTGCGCTGGTTGTGATTTTATGTCGCACTTGCCGTGTACAATTACTCCTGAAGTTGGTGCTTTCCCCAGACAGCAACCGCATCCAAATCCAAATTCAAATCCAGATCAAAATCCAAATCCAAATACAAATTCAGCAGTGGAGATGATAAATGCGGCTAATGAAGCACATGATCAGATTATTGCAGCTCAAATTCGTGCTCGAATTGAGGCACAAGGAAGAGCCGCTGCTCTTTCACTGTGGGATTGAGCGGCCCACCACGCGAAGATACAATTACATCTAACTGTTTCATCACCATTTAATGCATCCGCTTTGAAGACGTTCAGTTTTAATTTCGTGCAAAAATAAATGCTCTGTTGTTGTGTTCTTTCTCTTTCGAGTACTATTTTTTAACTTTTGTGTTTCTGATCGTTGATGATAAGTTTGTCCATTTCCTTTACGGTTTCTATGTTTATCTATGACAATGTCTGTTTGATTTTCCCGGGTTTTGTTCTTCTTGTTGGGTCAAAAATTAGTGCCTTTGTTAGTACAATAATATGAGCATATCAGTTCTCACGTCATGAAGAGAGATCCTTTAAAAAAAATTACTAATTGGATCAATTTACAGAGATTTAAGAAAAGAAAAAACAGGAATAAGAAGACAGAGAAGACAGAAAGACTTACTACCAATTCCAAAGCTCCATTAGTAGCATCAATATAATCTGGTAGCCATCACCACTCACCTGCATATTTTATTTGCAGTTATATATAGGATGATTTATCAATCCACTCTAGCAAAACCAAAACCAAATCTTAATTTAGCCTAGATGGAACTAAATATTAGCTAGATAATTATGTTATCATTTTAGTAACATTAGTATCGCAATGCTACATCATTCGGACAAGAAGGTCAAGAACTCAAGATAACTACGTACGCT
This sequence comes from Nicotiana obtusifolia, assembly GCA_002018475.1. NCBI lineage: Eukaryota > Viridiplantae > Streptophyta > Magnoliopsida > Solanales > Solanaceae > Nicotiana > Nicotiana obtusifolia. Next base: position 35,957 of record MCJB01050813.1, on the reverse strand, counting down.
AAGTTTGTCTATTTAACTTAATTGAAAGATCAACTTTTATTCATCCTGAAATACTCAATTGTACATGAAAAAGCTAGGTTGTTCATTTCTCATCTAGGATGGAGAGGTTAAGATTTATATGTCTCCTTCTCTTGTGTTCTTATTTTTGAGTTTTAATATAGGGGTATAAAACTTATATAATTTTTCTATACAACATACATAATGTATATATATACAAAAAATATATAAATTTTATATATATTTTCAGCTATTATTTTTACAACAACTATACATTGACATTTTTCCTTTAATTTTAATATACGAGCAGGGATCCAAGCCAAATTCTCCTCCGCCGTGAGGAGGTTTTTTGTTTCTAAAAGAATATAATATAGTAAAATCAGAATAGTTGTATAGAGGTTCCTAACCAAAATGATAAATTATCCCTTTAAAAAGTCAATAAAACTACGGTTAAGCTTTTAGCTTTTGATATTTCCAAACATCACTTTTTAAAAATTATTTATCCGTATGTGCTACTTGAACATGGCAAATATTATATATGAAGATTTTAAAACTATAACAAGACCAGGTCAACACTTTCTCCATTTTCCTCCCTCGCTCTCTCATAGTTAATTTAAGAGGTCGTTTGGTTGGAGGTATTGGTACAATTAATTTCGATATAAAATTCCACGTATTGCTAATAAATGCATTAAATCATATACATATTATTTGTCCCGCCTTTTATTTTAGAAAAAATATATTTTTTTGTATAATTTATCACCATAATTATTTGGAGTTTAATACGGAGATTAATTAGTTATCTAGGATTTTATACTACATAACAATCACTATAAGATAATACTGATTTTTATACCATGATTGTATTCGCTTATACTTGTTATGACCAAACGTGCATTAGACGTGTATTAATTAACAATTTTGAGATTAAATTACATAAGGACAAAAAATGTCCTTTTAAAATACATAATTTATTAGCTACCGCATAGTAATCTTTGCATTATTAATCATCGAATAAATATTCTCTACATAATAATTTCGCATAATTAACTAATATGTGAACCAAACAACTTCTTATTAATCGATTAAAAACTTCAAGCAAGTTGCAAAACCACACCAAAGAACTTGCAGAAGACTGGGGGGGGAAATCGATTTGACTTCAAATTTACACATATAAGACTCTCGCTGGCTACAGCTCCTCTTCTTCCATTGTTTTGTTAATTTATTTTCTTTCCAATATTGGGATAACACAGACGAACAAGCACATATTACCTAAGGTGGTGCGCTAGGTTGAAAATTCCAAAATCAGAGTTCTGTTCAATTCTTTAAAAGTCAGCGGTTGACTTCAAGAATAAGAAATACTAAGGAAAATTGATGGTGGATGTACTAAATTCACATATTTCATTTTCAAGAAATCCATATAAACCAAGTCTATATCCCCCAAAAGAAACCACACGTTGAAAACATAGAGAATAAGCAAAACTGAGAGACATGAAATTTCAAGATAACCAACATTTCAGCCACCACCATATTTTGAAATCACTTCTTCTTAATGAAAGTGACGAACTTCAATGCCAAGCCTGTGAGCAACCCATTTTTGAGCCATTTCATGGCTGCATCTCTTGCAATTTCTACCTCCATGAGAATTGTCTCAACGCGCCTCGTTCTCTGGTACACCCTTCTCATCCTTCTCACCCTTTAACTCTTCTTCCAACTCCAACTTATTCAAGCAGATCTTTCACTTGTAATGCCTGTGGATCTGAAGGAAGATCATGTAGCCTAAGTTGTGCTTATTGTGACTTTGATTTGCACTTGAAATGTGCTCTTTTGCCTCATACTGTCTTACTTGACCAACACCATCATGAACTTAAACTTATATTTGATTCCCCTTTTGATGATGAGGATGAAAACACCATTTTTGTTTGTGATCTCTGTCATGGCAAGACGGATCATAATTACTGGTTGTATTATTGTGCTGATTGTGATTTTGGAACACATGTTGAATGTGGCATATCCAAATATGTCCACAAACCAAAAGAAAATCCTGTAATCAAGAAAGCAATCATTGAACCAGTCATTAGTACACCAACAAAAAGTAGTCCAATAAGGAAAACAGAGAAAAAATCAGCCAAGAATCCTAGAAGAAATTCCAAAATGAAGCCAGTGTCAACGGACGAGAAACCAAAAGAAAATGAAGGAGAAGGAGAAGAAAAGGCAGTGATCATGAAATCAAAGGAAGAACCAGTCCAGAAAGCAATCAATGAACCAGTGGGTAGTGCACCAATGAAAAGTCCAGTTAGGAAAACAAAGAAAATATCAGCCAAGAGTCCTAGAGAAAATACCAACATGAGGCCAGTAGCTGAATCATTGGACGAGGAACCAGCAGAAACTTCAGCAGCTAAACCAAAAGAACATGAAGAAGGAGAAGAAAATGCAGTGATCATGAAACCAAAGGAAGAACCAATCAAGAAAGCAGTCAATATTGATCCGGTCATTAGTGCACCAATAAAAGGTTCATCAGTTAGGACAACAAAGAAAAAATCAGCCAAGAATCCCAAAAAGAAGCCAGTTTCTGAATCGCCACCAGACGAAAATTCATCAGACAAACCAGAAGAAAATGAAGGAGAAGGAGAAGAAGAGGAGTCAGAATTATCATATTATGAAGCTCAGCGCAGATTGAAAGAACAACATATGGAACACATGCTTATGATGCAAGCTCTGGACAATGCTGCAAGCTACGTTGGGCCATCACGCGGTTATAATTACTATTATTGACCTTCATTCAACATCATCACAGTGATGAAGATGAAAGTTCAGTAATCCTGCATATTCAGGATTTGCCACAGAGAGTAATATATTGAGTTCCAGATGCTGTGATCTGTTGGAACATATTGATTTGATTGAAGTATTTCTGGATTTCCCTGCGTTTCAATATTGGTATTACATGTTTTTTTGAAGTACTAATATCTATGTTTGAACGGTGTCAGATGTATATGTTTTTTATCATCATTGTATTTTCTTTATTGCTGTTAGCTGTTTATCATAATCTGCGCAATCATCTTTTTTAATTTCTTGACAGTAATAATTCTGGACGTTAGCAAAATGAGAGAGAAGAGATCAAATCCAAAGATGTCATCTTTTTGCTTTTTTCTATTCTTGTTTAAAACCTTATAATATGGTTACTTCTTCTAAATCAGATAACAACTAATGCTGTTGGAAGAGAAAGAAACAAAGAAAAACAAAAAGAGTTCTGCTAATACATGCAGAGCACAAAATGTTCAAATTTAATTGTCACACCCCAACTTTTGGGGGCGTGGCCGGCACTCGGCACCTGAAGGCCCGAGCGAACCAACAATAGTATCTGTGACATGTAATATGACACTAACAAGAACCCAACAACAACTTATATATATATATATATAAGCCCAACAAGACTATATAGTCATGCCAACTGTACAGGGGGCCGACAAGGCCATGCAAAACATATATACACTGACAACTGGTCTGCAAGCCTCTAAAAGAGCAACACAATATCAACAAGTCGGGATGGGGCCCGACATACCCAAAACAATACATATACATATGCATTTGTACCTATAGACTCACTACCAGCAACTCCGAAGAAGTGGAGTGCGACACTCAACCGCGGATCTTAGTGTCCTACTGCGGAGGCACGCCGGCCTGTCTATCAGCACCTGTGGGCATGAACACAGCGCACAAAAGGCGTCAGTACGAAATATGTACTGAATATGTAGGGCGGCAAGGACAAGCACAAGTAAGGTAAATAATATGAGAAGAGATTTACAAATAACCTGAAACTCTGTTCAAAGCCACTGAGGGCGACCATATCCACAACATAAATGTAAATGCGTGCTCGTAAAATCATTCCTCACTGTGGAGGTATATATATCATATCATATAACNTTTTTTTTTCAACTTCCGTGTCACAACTCATTTGACTTCAAAAGTTAACGTATGACTATCATCCTATTTAAATACCTCAAAAAAACAAATACCTTCTTACCATGTTAGCAACCTTACGGTACGACAACGCACGAACACACAAGGTGTAACATTAATCTCTCAATAAAGTTTGTATATTCTGATTATCCTATGCAGAGCACAATTGTTTATACATTGAGGAGAAGGTTGAAACCTTATAATATGGTTACTTCTTCTAAATCAGATAACAACTAATGCTGTTGGAAGAGAAAGAAACAAAGAAAAACAAAAAGAGTTCTGCTAATACATGCAGAGCACAAAATGTTTAAATTTAATCTCTCAATAAAGTTTGTATATTCTGATTATCCTATGCAGAGCACAATTGTTTATACATTGAGGAGAAGGTTGAAGCTTCAAAGTTTTTCATGCGTTTCTTGTTGAACATGGATTATCAAGACTGGTACTTCCAGTAAAACTAAGCATGTAACTACTAACCCAAAAATTAAGCTTAATAAAATTGATAATCAACAAGTTTTATTAGTCAGATCAAAGGATTACTACTACAACTACTTCTACACATCAAAAGTTAACAAGAAAAACAGCATTAACATTCTAAGATCTACACTCATTCCAACCTAAAAACAACAAAACTATACAGAAGCCAGAAGAAAACCCTTCATAACAATTTATCTTCTTCTGCTCCATGGCCACCTCAATCTCCTACACTTTTCTTCTTTTTTTGTTTTTATTATTGTGGGGTTCGGAGCAACTTGTGCGCACTTTAATCTCCTACACTTCTCTCAGAACCCGCTTCATTATCCGACCCGTTTCCATTTTCATCTTCACCACCTTCCAAATACCGAACCTTTTTCCTCAATTCCTCCAACTCCCTCTCCATTACATACATTTTCTCTTTCAACTCCATGTTTTCTTCCTCTAATCTCTCAATATGTTCCTCCACCTCATCAACTCTGTAACCAAATCCATACGCATCTCGACCCGACCCGCCATCTCTCGGGTCATATATCATCTCAAAACGGCTCAAGTCATGGCTTAATCTCTTCTCCACTTCCTCAGCATCACTGTCCCACGAAACAATAACCCCTTCTCCTTCATCCTCTTCTTCATTATCATTCTCCGGTGATCTGACCCGGATCAACCCATTCATCGACCCGTAGCCGTCTACACCCCACTCTTCCTTCGCCACGTCAGCTAAAACTTCCCTCGCCGGAGAAAACTTCGGCGTCGGTAGAACAGCTGGAGTCACCGGACATGGGGAAACCAAAGAGGCGATTCCACCGGATTTTTTTGCACGTATAAGAAACGACGTCGTGTTGTGCGGAGTGAAAGGGGTAAAACGGTAGTTTTGTCTCTGTTTCTTCTTCTGAAAAAAACGGCGCGGTTTGTTGTTCGACCGGTATTTCCAATTACTCCGGTTTACGTTCGCTGGAGTGTAACAGGATCCTTGTGAGACCGGCGCGGTTTGATTTTCGCGTATCATTATGGGAAGTGGTGGTGGCCAAGGGTGGTAATTCCGATTCAGCAGCTGAGACTGGTTCATGATCGTTGACCCGTCGGCTGGTGAATTTCCGACTAAAAATGATAGTATCCAGAAAATTTAAAGTGAAAAAAACCCGTAAATTTTAGTTGGAAAATCTTGTGGGGGATAGATTCATGTTTTGTGCAAGTGGAAATGGGGTTATGTGGAAAGAGGAGAGGAAAGAGGAAGGAGGAGGCACGTGGAAATCACGTGGATGACGCTAAAAGCATCATCAGATAAAATAAGGTAACAGGCGCACCAGTTGGTTCTGAAGTGGGGCCAAAGTGTAATTCTGATATACTCGGATGACACGATTTATAATTAGGCGTCTTGTGTCTAACTCTTCCTAAAATAAAGGTTTTATAATTGTTAATCTTTTTATTCTTTTTTCGAATTTTGAATCAATATAGCATTGGTAGAACATAAAAGTGTTGGAAGTAATTAAGACATAAGGATGGCGTTTGGCGATCATTACGATAGAGTAAATATTTGCATGTTGAAAAGAGAAGTGCTACGAGGTAAGAGTGGAGTAAAATACACATTATGGATAAAAAGTTTCTCATTTGAGGTGTGTTTGGTACGTAGGAAAATGTTTTCATGAAAAATATTTTTTTTGAAATATTTTCATCGAAAATGAGTGGTTTTATCACTTATTTTCTCTTGTTTGGTTGGTGAGTGGAAAAAAATTTTCGAAAAATATTTTTTAGTGTTTGGTTAGAGAGTAGAAAATAATTTTTTTAGGAAAATATTTTTTTTATGCTACTCTCCTTACCCCAAGTCCCCATGTTTCCTTGCCCCCCATCCCCCTTCTCAAATACCCAACGTTTTCAGGACTCTATTTTCTTCAACAATTTAATTATTCTTCTAAAAATTCACACAAATACTCCATAACTATAAAGAAAATACTCTTTTTTTGGTTGAAAAAGAAAATACTCTTTCTACAACATGAAAATAAAGTAATCATTTTATTGAAAAGAAAATATCTTTTCTACATCGTGAATATTATTGAAATGAAAAAAATACTTCTTCTACATCATGAAAAGAAAGTACTTTTTTTTAGTTAAAATAAAAAAAAATACTTTTTTATATCATGAAAAGAAAATACTCATTTGTTGAAATGAAAAAAAAAATCTATCTATAACATGAAAAGAAAGTACTATTAATAACATTTTTATTTAGGGTTGGGCTGGGGAGTGAGGGTGGGGGGTAGAGTGGGTTAGGTGGGGTTGTGAGGTGGGCTGGTGGGGATGGAAAATAGAGTAGGGAAGGTTGAAAAAAAATTTTGGTAAATGTTTTCCCTTCTCTTGGTAGAGAAAACATTTTCCTCCAATTAGAGAAAAATGAGTTCATAAGAAAAATATTTTCCAAAACATTTAAGCTAACAACATGAGAAAATTGGAAAATATTTTTCTTTCCTACCAAACACACACCCTTGATGTAAAAAAATTTTCTTAGGAAATTTTTCAACAAACTGTGCAACTAAACATGGAAATAATGTATTTCCAAATCAACAAGAGAAACATGTACTTTGACAGGATACATTATATGATATGTCTTACTCCAATTTTTTTTTTTTTTTTTTTGTCGTGAAAATTAAGAGAACGATAAAATATTGAATTATTGAATATTTGAAGAGAAAGCTCCAAAGTTGATAAGAGAAAAATACTGTTTCTTTCTTAGTAGAGTTAGACATGAAGTAAGGTATAAAAAACAAAAAATAAAATAAGATTATCAAACACCAAGCAGTATGCACGTTTGAAACTAGGGAAAATGGTCAAATATACTCCTCCACTTTTATATATTATCTATATTTAATTTCCGTTATGCTATCGGGCTAAATTTATCGATACTGTTATACTATCGGGCCAAATTTACCTCTACAATCAGCAAACTTTTAAACTTACCCCTTGATCTGTTAAGTAATCCAAAATCTCCCAAATTTCTTTTATTTAAATCACTTGTTGTTCTTCTTGGTCCACTATTTTTGAAATAATTGGCATTTACCTGCTTTCTGAATTAGAAAAAAAATAAGAGAAAAAAATATTAAATAATACAACAGAATAAACAAAGTATAGTAAATTGAAAAATCTAAGCAGCTTTTCTAAATTCTAAAAGTATTACAACATCCCAATTTTAATGAATTTGTTGCACCAAATGTATGGAAACATTGCAAGTATTAGTGATTGAAGTTGAAGTTCCTCGGAAACTTTACATTGTCTAATTCAACTTTGCTTTACTTAAATACCTACACATTTTGCACTCTTAAATTAGTCGATCGAACTCTATACTAACCATGCAATGACAAAACATATTTAAATATACATAAACATACATGATGATCAGCTGCATATAATACACATAAATAGACCCACTAAATTCTACGGTGTGTATATGATTGAAAAATAACTAAAATTTTAAACCAATTTTATTTAAGAGAAATGAGTGCATTGGTAATAAAAAAAAATTATGAATAATTTATATAGTCTAGTAACTTTAGCATTCACATCAATAGTAAATTTTAAAATTAAAATAGTACCAAGAAGAACAACAAATGATTTAAACAAAAGGAATTTGGGAGATTTTGAATTACTTAACAGATTAAAAAGGGTACTTTTTAAAGTTTGCTGATTGTAAGAGTAAATTTAACCCGATAGTATAACGGTAAGTGTAAATTTAATCCGATAGTATAACTAATGTTACATACAGACAATATATGAAAGTAGAGAGGTATATTTGACCCTTTTCCCTTGAAACTATAATCAAACAAACAATTTTTGGCATACGATACTGAAATAAGTGGAATACATAACTTCCCTCACCAGGTGACAAGGACTTGAAAAACTTTATACAAAGCATTCTCTGAATTCACGAGGGAGTAGACAAAAAACTTTTAAAAGAGAAGGAAAAAAGAAACTTAAAAAGGACTCAAAGGGACTAAAAAGGACCAAGACCTCCCTTCGAAATTTCCATCAACTACAACATTACCCAGTATAATCTCACAAGTAGTGTTTGCGAAGAATAACATGTACGCAATTTTACCCCTACCTTGTGCATGTAAAGAGGCTATATCCGATGGACCCTCGGCTCAAAGGAAAAAATGAATAAGCCTACAACTAGGTTCCCTCAAATAGCTTCAATAATTGAGCCCTCTCCTGTTAATTTCACATATATCATGTACACACAAGCTATTTGAAACTTTATACATAAACTAAGTTCCTCATATATTTACAAGAAGATATACATTAACTAAGTTACCTATGTTATTTACAAGATATTCTTCTGTCCATATATCATCCTATAGCCTCAAGATGTCCAACAATTTCAGCGGTCTGGAAATGAGTATTATAGCAGTGAAAACTACTCCTTGTTGCTAGAGGAACGATCCTTCTTCGGTCCACCAAGAATACGTGAAATCTGCAGACCTCTACTGAATGCTTGGTTGAACAACATTCGAGTTTGGAATTCCGAAACAAATGGAAACCAAGCCAAGAATGCAACTGGTGTGAACAAGAGCAACCCCATAATAATTTCATAACCACGAGCAAGTGTCCGAACTGATGCCCAGACGCCAGCACGCTTAACCCATGGCCTCAAAGCTTGAGCAATCTGAAAGAGGCAGAATAAAGAATCAAAACTCCGGAAGAACAAAATAAAGATCAGAAGGCAACAAACAAATGGGCACTCACCAAAAGCATTCCCCATCCGGTAGGCATGAAAGCAAGAATGCAAACAATAATGTCGCGAAATTTCAGATGTAGAATAGCAATCAAAGAAATGAGGAGGGCAACAAATGAGAGGAAAATGAAGCCTTCGATCAAACGAAATGCGAGCTGAAAATCAGCACTGAATTTCCTCCTTCCGATAGACACAACCTGCAAAGAATGAAGAAAAGCAAGACGAAAGATTAATCAGCGTATGCACTCAAAAGTGCAGCTAACAAATTTGGGTTAACTGGGACAGCAAAAGCAGGTATACTCATTTTACATGTCGGGTCAACGGAATGAGTCAAGAACAAAGATTTTAGAGATATGTTGGTGCGTTAGGAAATCAACTGATCAGGAAAGAACATGCTTTTAATTAAGCTGATGGTCATAGACTAATAGGTCAAATCTTATTTAAATCATCTCAAGATGGAATTCAGCTACTTTTTCTTTTTTATAGAATTATTATCTTAAATAGGAAAACACTTTTCTTTATTACGGAAGTGTTTTTATCCGAAATTAAAAGACAAAACTACATTGATGCAAACAGAAACTAATAAATGCCGGAAAAACATGAATTGGCAGAATATCTTAATCCTCAAAAATCTTTTAGTGGTAACCTACAATTTCGTGAGATAAGATTTTGTATCTGCAAAACTTGTAAGATTTGGGAACTTAACAATGAATACAGAAAGCACCTGAAACTTCTGGGAACTCACCTTCATTACTGCTAATATCAAGAAAATGACGATCCATGATACACCATAAACCTGATTATTTCAGCAAGAAACAAAGAGAAGTTACTTGATTACTTCAGCAGATCATTGGTGCAAATAGCTATGCAAACGAAGGACATACCAGAAAACTTGTTTCATTGTTCAAAATTGTGAGGTGATATACAAGTCCATACTGATATATAAAAAAGCGCATTGATAACAATATCTCGACTACAGTGCCAAGAATTCCTGTATGATAAAGATGTTCTTGTTCTTTTTCCCACCAAGATTCCCAACTTTTTTCTGGCGATACACCAATACCACCACGATTGCTTATCCATTTATTCCAATCTGTCCAGTCATCCACAATCTTTTGCCACTCGAATCCAGAGGGATTGAACAGGAACGGGGCAAAGAGCCATGTAACAACCAGGAACCATATAGATACAGTTATAAGAACATATGCCACAACATCTCTGTATGATCTACCAAATATATGGTAGACAAGAAGTAGAATCATCAGTTCAATTCCCTTGACAAAATGGCTTCGGGAGTACAAACGATAGTTTTCAGCAAATTTGGCATGAAATACAACAAAGCCACGACCAGTGCCTCTGTACTGAGCACCCCCATGAAGCAATGTTCTTCCATAATAGTGGGTCCTTGTTCCAAGAGAAAATGTGAAGAAAACAGGAGCAAGTTGTAGTTGCATCAGCACAAAATCAGTTAAGGCATTGCGGAAGCCCCTCTCAAGGCCTATTTCCATCATCATCGGCAGCGCCATCAATAGGCCAATTTGCACAAAAGACTGAGAGGCAAGAGCAACTTGAAGAGGCTTATTATTTCGAATAGCAGGGTGCGAACTCAATCCTTCTTCAAGCCCACTGACGACAAGATACAGCCGACCATAAAGAAATACATATACAATAATGACGGTTATCTGCCAAAGCAGAGACATTCAATTAGATAGGAGTATAAAGAGAATAAACCCGGTTAGGATCATGAAAGACTAAACTGGAGAAGCAGTAGGGCAATACCAAGGTAGTAAAGTAGAACCCTATAGTGGTGAAGAAGCATGATAGCATACGGAAGAAATCAAATCGATGTCCAAGCCTGTAAACATCACGACTCATTGTCTGCTCACCATTTCCATTAGCTATCTTTGCCTCAAACAATGAAATTTGGTTAAGGCCAACATCCCTTCCTTTACCAACTTGGATGTACTCATGGTGAGTAACATTGCCCCCACGTAGGGTAGAATTAAAACCTGAGAGATGCATCAAATTTTGTAAGAGTAAGAAAAGCTACAGGATTTACATGTTAAAGTTTACGGATTTTTACATACCGGCAAATATGTCTTCACTTAGGTTGATGATTTTGGAAGCCTTGCTCACACCACCTCTTGTTAAATGAAATAATCTATCGAATACATCAGGATGACCATAGTGGAAACGTACTCTGAGACAAAGTATCGAAAATAGACGAAGCTTCATATCAGTAAAACCTTTTTGACCTTTTTGGCCCAGGCAGCTAGGCCTAGACATGAAAAGGAGTTCAAGTGCTGAATAACAGACATTCAGCCACTGGCTACACAAGGGAGAATGGGCAGAACTTGGTAAGAGTGAGGGGAAATGAAGATTAACTGGGAGGTGCGGAAGAGATTTCAGTGCATTAGCGAAGAAACTCCTGTCATAGATAGGCTACTTACAGAACAAAAAACAAAAAAGAAGAGGGAGAAGGGGGTAGCATATAACAGTTCCAGTTGGCACTCAAAATGAAAGACTCGGAACTTCATGTCCTATACAAAATATTCTTGGCTACTTACTTCAATGGATTGGCCAACAATCTTTGCCCAATTGTGACAAAGCTGGTTTCCTGATTTGACATAAACCATGCTAGCGAAGAAACACTGCACAGAGAAACACAAAACGGCGACTGATAAGGAAACATACATTTTACTGCAAGATAAAATTTGCATGCACAAGTAAAGTCTTTTCTCCAACCCCATCGTAGCAACAAAAAGTTAGTGGTTATACAGAAGAGGCCATCTCGATACCTGCCAGTGAAAATATGCTCCCGTAGTCCCAGAATAGTCGGATTTCTCACTCCATTCTTTTTCAAAAATTCTTGCAACAAATTCCTCATTTTGAGGGCTTCTTCCATGTAGTTATCCTTATAGTTGAAACGGTAATAATGTGTCAAACCAAACGTACCAACTTTTTTTCATAGCAAATGAGAATCTTATCAGATACCTGGTTCATATCTATTGTTTGCAATCCTTCCCCACGAGTAAATATTATCGCGTGGTTTTGATTTTCTGGCTTTCCTTCTCCCAAAATAGCAGGTCCAGGAAGTTTTATTCGATAAATAACCTAGACAACAATTCAGAGGTTAATTGCAGAGGACTAGAAAGTAATATCGACCAGCAGATGCAGATGTATCTCCAACGTAAAAGCTGGTTCGTAACTGATGAATAAAGTTTGAGATTGTTCCTACTTTTTGTAACAGAGAACAGATATATCATTATAACTTCCACAAACAGTTGAGTGGATTTTCAAGTATCCAAGCACAAACTCTATGTGTCAATTGACCAAATAATTTGCAGAGATGCAATCCAGCCAGCAGCACAAAACTATAAAAGGGAGGCCACAAACCAGGACCATAGATCCAAGAACCAAAATAAAACTAAAGATAAACTCTTGTTATGACACTCTTACAAAAAGCCAATGCCACAGAAAAAGGAAAACGCAAACTAGAACAGGAGAAAGTGCTTATTTTAGCTGCTAGGTGATCATAATGTTCTAATTCAACAACTGCAATGGGTACCTGATCTAACTTCTGATCTGGCTCTGCTGAGTCCACAGACCTTGGTACAGCCTTCACAAGGGCTGAATAATAAACCTTATCACCAGTCCGTTTTGATTTATCTTTGCTAGTTTCTTCAATCTCATCAATGTAAGCTACTCGAAGAGAAGGGTACCTTCGAAAGAACAAAAGGGACAAACTTTAGAAATAAAAAAGCAGACACTTAAAACACAAGACAACAAAGTTGTGGCTTCTGGATCATACTTTGTCATTAGTCTCAAAATGTCTTGAGCACGATGATCAGCAGACCTTTTCTGGATGCCATATTGCTGGCACGACACAACATAGGTAAATTTCATGTCTGCAACTGCCTGACATTGTGCCATCAAGGACCTCTCATTTTTTAGCTGTTCGTCAGTATTAGATTCAGCAGCCTTGTAGCCTTTCATTAACTCTGCAAAAATGTAGAAACTGCACTTTATGAAAAATTCCACCCTTCAAAATGACGGGAAGAACAGCAATAATTCTCGTAAGCACCTTCATCTTTTGCCATATCAAGAAAAGCCTGAAGTTCCAAAGCCTGCCGATAGTACATCATACCTCGTACTGATTTTTATAGTTAACCAATCACATGCAAATTAAAAAAATTGTCAAGCCAATACACTGCTCCCAAAGGTCAAAATAAGCATAAAGATAACCGTACCAGTTTTGGTCAATGTTTGGCCTCTATATGATGCCCATAGACGAAGTTCTTCCTCCAATTTAATGTTGCCCTTAAGATCCTCTTCACTGCTACAGCTAACCCTCTCAAGGAAGTTCTCCCATTCATCTTTAAAGGTTTTTCATATTGATATAAAAACATGAAGAATGATATCGAGTCATAATACGTCAAGGTAAGTCCATCATGCCTAAGTTTACAATTAGAATACTAACCTGGGTATATCTTTTGCAAATAAAATAGTATAGAAACACCATCTTCATTTGGCCTTTCCAGGGAATTTATTGAGAAAAGAACCTCCTCGTTGTAGTAAGGTGTCAAAATACTAAAAAAGAAAAAAAGACATCACATAAAATAGTTATAGAAAAATACATTATAAATAACTGACTTTTATAAAATGCACAGAGATAAAATATGTACATCGAAACTATACCACAGTACTCTGAAGCAAACTAGGTACTGATGATTGCAAGTTCATGGAGAATAACATACTATCTTTTTTGACAAGTAAGTAACTTATTACCCCAAGGCTAACAAAATAAACAGGATAATGATCTTCAAAACTTCTTATCCTAAATGAGCACGATCCTCACAACAGCTCACTCTACTTTCTTCAGGAATGGGACAACCTCATAATCTAAGATGATACAGATGTGAAAGCCCAAGAACGTTGACAAAAGTTGTATCATAACGATAGCTAAGGACAAAGCAAGAACAGTCTACCCATTTAAGAGATAACTTAGATGAGAGTTAGCTGCTTGTATGAAACTGTTCACCAAGGTAATGAAACCAAAACCAGACTTTATCCAAAGATATTACAGGTTATGGTGTAATATCCACAAAGTGCAAGTGCCTTTATTTATCATTATTGACCTCGATTCCATCTAGTTGAAGTCTTGAAAATATTTATATGATTGTCATGTTTTAATTTTCTCCAGAATCTCTAATTTTCTTTTTCTGCAAGAGGCTCCATTACTGACAAGCTACGCACAAATAAATTGAGGTTTTAACTAACATCCCTGTGATGGTGTCATGATGCACTGTGATTACATATCCATTAGCAACAGATGTTTTAGTCAGAAAACTTACGAAAAGGAAAGCATATTGCGAACTTTGGGGGCTGAAGGCATGTCCATGAACAATGAATTTGAGAAGAATGAGATGCGCCGTCTAGCTTCCAAGTTGGTTGGCACATCCATAGCAGATTCCTTGACAGTGAGCAACAAGTGAAGCCTTCTGATCTGGAAAGAAGGAGAAGCTTCATATAAGTGTGGCTCAAAGAGATAATTAATCACCTTCTTTTACCAAATATGTAGTGAAAGGTTAGTAAAATGGTTTCAACAAGAAACAAGAACCTGGCACAATATTGTATACTCTTTCTTCCAAACTTACTCTCTCTCTCTCCCTCTCTCTCCCCCTCTCTCCCTCTACACCCACACACACACACTAGTTTAAGATAGTCCTACACACACACATTCTTCATTTCATATCTCGCAGAATGGTTTGATGGCATGGCAAATATCATCATCATACTATATTATAAGTATGAAGTCCGTAATGATGAACTGAAAGACCAAAATATCCATCGAAAGTTAAGTGACTATTGTGCCCTTTAAGCAAGCATTATTTCAAGAGTTTTTTTGTGCAAAAATGTAAATATACATTTTATAAAGATAACCAAAAAAAAAAGTAAAACCGAAAGAAAACCATGGGGAGCCATTGCCACAAATGTGGAACGGTTTAGATGACTAACTTTTAACAAAACACCATTTATTAAGATTTTTGGTTTTCTTGTGAAATGTGTGTCAAAGGTCAAGAGTGAAACAAAATAGATTAAACAGCTTCTCTTTGTTATGCTCAAAATATAAATAATTTAAAAAGTTTCAATCCGTGTAGACCAAATTCATCTGAATGTATCTTAATATCCAATCAAATGATATATTCAATGATGCATTAAAAGGAAGATGAAAAGGAAGATGAAAGGTCATTCTTCATTAATGTATTCAACAATGCATTAAAAGAACAAAAGAGAAATCTCAGGAACGTGAAAGGATTGAAATTAGATAAATACAATACAAAGTTAAATTCTTCTCTGATTCGTACACACCTCCCCATAAACAAAAAGTTCTTTCTACCATTTTGAACTAATTCTAGAGCTAGGATGGAAGCGAGAGTCAACTGTTTTAGAAATCCTGACTAAGTATCTCGCTAAAACGAAAAAAAGGAGGATCTTATTAGTGATGCTATTTCAAAAGTCTCAGGTGTCACATTTGATAGGGGTTCTCTCAAAAAAGTAATTGATCGGTCATTATTATTTATTATTATACATAGTGATTCAGATATCGTTTGTATCAACGAATTAAAGAGCTAGATGAGTGGAGCTCCTCCAGTGTTTCTCGTGACTTGGCAATTAAGTTCTATATTATAGAACACCAAGGTATGAGTTAAGTTCTATAGTATAGAACACCAAGGTATGAGTACTGTGTAAATATATTCTTGTCATGGAACTTTTTCAAGGAACCAAAATATCCATGGTTATGGGTCAAAGACAAAAGCAATCTTTTGCTTCTTTTGTCTTCTTGTTTGGATAAGAGATTGCAGTTTTTGTGGATATTCGGCTTCAATTTTGGGGTGTTAGATGTATATCTACTTTTGTAAAGTTACACGTTCATTTCATGTTATAGATTGTTGAATTAGATTTGTTCATTTCATGTTCTATATTGAAGAAAAGTTCGCCAAATATGACAGGCTATTTTTATTTATTCATTGTGGTGTCATAAGAGCTTCAAGGGTATTATTTATCTACAAAATTAGTTTTAATGATCTTGGCAGTAATTATCTTACCAATACTATCAACGAAGAGATGAATAAGTGAATATCCATATTTTCTTCCTCACATTTGCATGAGCTGCTTTAGGTCATTTATTCTCTGTTTATCCTTGACCAATTCTTTTAAAAAGAAACAAGAAGGGTAAAAATGTCACAAATGTGCACGTCACAGGAGTAATTCCTTGCACGTGAGCCTTTCTCTAAGAAAATTCTTTTATTGCTTCTCAAGAGTACTGCTTTCAGGAAATAAAATAATGTTGGGATATTATAAAAATGCTGATTCAGCTGATGAAATAAGAGGAAAAAGAGCTGATAAAATTACAGATAAGTGATTATTCAAAAGGGTTTTTTGGTTTGAATTTTGTTCATCAGTTTAACGCCTGAATTTTGTAATATAATAACTTGCTAAAACAAAGAACTTTTGCAAAGTAGATCAGAGGAAAATCTTAAAAAATATAGCTAAATACAAAACTTCTTCAAAGTAGAGTAGAAAAACAAAATAAGGAATACTGACAGTCTCTTACTTTGTAGGGAAATGAATTATAGCCCTTGGTTCAAATCCTGACGAGTTGGCAAGGTAAAAAAGTATATAATAAACCGTTTTCATTTTCAAGACATGCGATGTGTTTAAATTTAATTGTATCTCTAAAACAACTTTTAAATATTATTTATGTTGTTTAAAAAAATTATTTTCAATGATACGGGTTACACGTGCAACGCGCGAGCCCAAAAACTAGTATACATATACGCACAAACATATACACAAATATATATACATACACATATACAGAGGTTTCATTTCAGATCTCACAGGATGGCTTGATGGCAAGGTAAAGAGAATATTATTTTAATATGGTCCCAATTTAAACTCACTACATTTTGAAACAAGGGGCACACAGAGCCAAAAACTGTGTTTAAGTTCTTCCACTTGCTGAATTGAGTCGATCTTTCTCCCATTTCCTATTTTACCATACGACGCACGCACATTCTACGTGTAAATTTTTTGTTAATTATTTCAAAATCAAAGAATATTAAAAAATGAAAAAAATATACCACATTTTAGAAAAAAATCTTATTTGCTTTCACGGCAGAAGGTAAATAGTTTTGAAATTTAGAGGAGAAGTCACGGCAGAAATTTTTCAAATCCTGACGAGTTGGCAAGGTAAAAAAGTATATAATAAACCGTTTTCATTTTCAAGACATGCGATGTGTTTAATTTAATTGTATCTCTAAAACAACTTTTAAATATTATTTATGTTGTTTAAAAAAATTATTTTCAATGATACGAGTTACACGTGCAACGCGCGTGCCCAAAAACTAGAAAAAAATATACCACATTTTAGAAAAAAATCTTATTTGCTTTCACGGCAGAAGGTAAATAGTTTTGAAATTTAGAGGAGTCACGGCAGAAATTTTTCAAATCCTGACGAGTTGGCAAGGTAAAAAAGTATATAATAAACCGTTTTCATTTTCAAGACATGCAATGTGTTTAAATTTAATTGTATCTCTAAAACAACTTTTAAATATTATTTATGTTGTTTAAAAAAATTATTTTCAATGGTACGGGTTACACGTGCAACGCGCGTGCCCAAAAACTAGTATACATATACACACACACATACACACAAATATATATACATACACATATACAGAGGTTTCATTTCAGATCTCACAGGATGGCTTGATGGCAAGGTAAAGAGAATATTATTTTAATATGGTCCCAATTTAAACTCACTACATTTTGAAACAAGGGGCACACAGAGCCAAAAACTGTGTTTAAGTTCTTCCACTTGCTGAATTGAGTCAATCTTTCTCCCATTTCCTATTTTACCATACGAGTCTTTACGCACACACATTCTACGTGTAAATTTTTTGTTAATTATTTCAAAATCAAAGAATATTAAAAAATGAAAAAAATATACCACATTTTAGAAAAAAATCTTATTTGCTTTCACGGCAGAAGGTAAATAGTTTTGAAATTTAGAGGAGAAGTCACGGCAGAAATTTTTTATAAAGAAGTAAAGATGTGAAACACCAAAAATAAGAAGCTGACATATGAGAAGTTGGTGCAGGAATTATAGAATGTTTTATGAACACATGAGGTTTGTTGTTTTCTTACGGTTTCTTCAGTTTTCATGATGATGTTCTTGTGCTTTTCTGGATTGTATTTATTTCACCATGATTAAGAGTAGGAAATTCGCAAGATTAGGAATATGAGATCTTCTAATTGGATGTAATTTTCTAAACCAAGTAGGATTTTATTTGAATCTGCCTAATTATGAATAGGACAACTTAATCCAACTTGGAATATTGGTCAACTTAATTTTTCAAGGGTGAAAATGTCGATTAACATTTTGCTTTTGAAGCTTTATTCTAAAAAACAATCGTATATAGATGATGAGAATTTTGACCCGTCATCTCTTATTTGCTACGGTGTAATTATAGTCCAGCGATTGAATCTACTTTTCAGTCACTTGTCTGAAACTATATCCTGCAACAAAATTAACAGTAAATATGTTATACTCGATTTAGTTGAAGAGATATACTTACTTTTTCCTTCCATGCTTCTGTTTCTGTTACAGGAAAATTAAGAGTGCCAAAGAGCTGAAATTGTGGATTTGGAATCATTCCACCATGCATTCCATAGGAGCCACCATGGGTGGAATCTAACAAACTACAACAGAGTTATGAAAATGAGAAATAATGATAAACAATTAAATAAAGAACGAGGAAACTTGCTCCGATATGATTTACCTAGGAACAGTGTCTTCCATTATGTCGCGGGTCACAACTTCTAACATATCAAGCAAGAGAATAACTACCTGATCCTTGTCCTCTTTTTTGTTTTCTTTCTGCAGAATTTAGAGGCACTTAAGAGAGAATTGTATGACAGGCAAAATTTATTAGCTGAAAATTAGTGTATGATAATTTTTACCAAAAAATCAATAAGCCGCACAAATTGTTCATAGAGGGTAGGTAGAGCGCTCATGTTAAACTCCGGAATCAGATTACCCTGATCTATGTGATCATCAACTTTTGAGAAGATTTCTTTTATCACCCTGAAAAATATTGAATCCCAATTAAATCAAAAAGAAACAGCTCAAGGTGTCAAAACTGTTCTCTGAAAATGTTTGCCAGGTAAGTAAATGTAACTGATGGGAACTTACTGCTGTTCATGTTCACCCAAAACCAAAATTTTTATAATGCTTTTACATGAAGCATAGCACTCACGAATGGCACTGCGCATATAACTGTCCGCATTCAACCTTTTGGTCAGCTCACGATCTCTTCCATTGCTATCTTTAGCCATATCCAATGCAATGGGAAGCTAATAGCAGTCGTGTGAGATAAACACCACTTAATAAGGTTGTCATTGGATTTCCTTCAGGTTTAGAAAATAAAGAAGCTTATAAGAGCCCAAACCTTGCTAGCTAAGAGAAATGGAGGCCACTGGATAAGGTCCAGATCAGGGTCAGCCCAATATGGCACAAGCAATAAGTTCCTTTCCCTGTTAGAACAGCAAGTTAGCCGCTGGAAGAATAATATTGCGAGGAAGAAGAGAGGGATAGCAAAAGGGAAGAGAAGGAAAATTGGAAAAGAAACAATAGACAAAACATGAAGCTGGTTAAGGAGGCAAGCAGCCGATAAAAGCTCTCAAGAAAAGGATTGTGTGGCACTAACACCATTACAACAGTACCTATTATTTATCAGATCCTCCTCTCTGAAACTCTCTATTATTTTGTTCCACATTTGTGCAAACCTTGCAGCCTCCTTTCCTCTACTAGAAGTGACCTGCAAAGACCAGTCAATTAACAAAATTATAACACTGATATATGCGAAGTCAATGCAAAGCGATGCCGAGGACTTGACCTCATCAAATTTCTTAGATAACGAGGCTTTGAGTCCCTTTTTAGGCTTTTCATCCTTTTCCACTGGGATCAAGCAGGCATTAAATGCACCTGGAAGTGACTGAAACCGCGACCTAAGCATTCCCAAAGTACGAATCTGAAAGCAGAAGGCAGGAAGAGAACTTATCACCCAAAAAAGAACATGCCAATTCTGGAAAATCAATGGAATTCAAGGTGGAAGGCATAATTTGGGGAAAAAGAAAATGTTACTTAATTACGTCATATGCTAAATATCTTTGAGCAGAAGTTATCCAAATCACAAAATATGCACTCAGAGATTCTATCAATAGCAATTACTACATACATACTTTCTGCATATCTATGCAATACCTCAAATGACGCATAGGCCTCTGGTAGATTAAAAAAAATTCTAGATCTGACATTAAGATGATACAAACTAACAAGTACGTATGAGATTTTAATCGAGCAACAATTTCATAAAATCCAAAATGAAGGTTATAAATTGGATGGGGAATTTACTCTTAAGTTACTAATGTCAATTAGTGGGTGGAAGCTCTACCAACCTCTCCGAGACGCCGAAACGCGCCATAAATGCCTCCAAATATGGTAGAGAAAATAGCATACCAAATCTGAGTGTCCATGAAATAGACCTGGGATAGTCTTCAATTTAGATGTTGTGCAGAAAAAGTGAAAACAGAGAAACTGCAAGAATGGGAAGACAAGCAAATGGATATGCATACAAGAATGACAGGTGACCATAGTGCAATCACAACACCGATATTGCTTTTCGCTGCAACCATAAGAAGAACAGTATTAATTTACAAATCCTTACTTTAGTGCATAAGCGGATCCACACGTATATGTTAACACTCAATTTTACTTCTCATTCATATACCTCGAGGGAAGAACTCATGCCATCTATAAACGCTGATGTGAACCTTCATGATTTCTTTTGTCGGATCTACAAGAGGTTTTATCTGCAAAAGTAAAATGCTTCAAGTTTTTTATTTTGTATTTTGAGGGCCAATATTTGACATCTGTGTTAGTCCGAAAGTGACATCAAAGTAAAATAGCATGAAGACCATTAAGCAGCAGATATTTTCAACAAACAAACGCGTGGAGTATGAATAACAACAGCCTTGGACTAGATGAAAAGATTAACTAATGGTCTTGGACTAGATGAAAAGATATTCCAGTTAAAACAGTTTCATGGAAATACAACTAGAAACAATCTACAAAAAGAATGCATGGTTAAAGTTCAGTTCGTACTACCATTGTCTTGTTAAAATTTAGTTTCCAGAAAAGAAATTGACAGTTATCAAACTATAGAGAATCTGTGACAAATAAAAATATGTCTCTTCCTGGTCATCAACTTCTAATATTTTAAATAACTAAAATTTTATAAAAGTTGATATTGGCTAAAATAGTATAAATATCATGAAGATTTCAATTTATTACATCGAAGAAGAAGAAGAAGAAGAAGAAGCAGCCGCCCAACATGACATATAAAAGAGCAAAACTGCTAGTTGTGCTGAATTTTTCTTTTCTTCTTTTACTATGACACCATTTGGGTTATGCACACAAAAGTTTTACAGGATTGAGATTTTTTATTTCGAGTATTGAAAATTCTGATTAAAATTAAAAAACGAGTTAATTGAGAGAGAACTTTATTTTTTATATAAAAACGCACACACAGAAAAAGAAGAAATATATTTAATCGTAAATTTTTAAAATAAAAAACTAATGTTTAGTACTACATTAAGAGGATCCATCAATACATACATGTTGGACATCAATTAGGAATATTATCCACACAAAAAAGGGATAAATATGTGAAATTGTTCGGCCCTTCAAAGGCTAACAAATGGGTCAAGTGCAAGACGCATGACTTTTTTCTATCCAAAAGTTAACACTGTTAAGATCAGGTCTTATTTCTGCATGTAAATGTTACAAGTTAGGGATTACTTGCACCACTTGGGGAAAAAAAAAAAAAGGCAAGACAAAACCAAATAATAGCATTTTTTCCGTCTCAAGTATGTGATAAGCAAATAGCAGCACCAATGGGGATCCCGTTAATAGCAGCCAGACGAGCATAATGACAGAATAGAAATGCGGGAATTAATTACCTCTACATAAAAACTGAATGCCAATTTTGCTGCCAAGAGAAGAACCCAAAACAGTGTGTACCTGGAAAGAACAGCATTACGATCAATATTACAATCAATCAGAAAGAATAGCAGAACTAAATGAAAGTTGCTTCTATCTAATATTTCAATAGAGTAGATTACTTGAAAAGAGAAAATGCATCCTCGTGCATTCCTCTTCCAACATAAAGCCGAGGCTGTAATAAAGAGCATATAAAATGTATGAGATCAAAGACCACCCAAAAGAAAGAGAATAAATCCAAAGAAGGGAAATAGACGGAATGACAAGCTAAAATAAGAGAGAGCGATGTTCGCATACCTGGGACCACCACATTACCAATCTCACAATCTTGTAGTCTGACCTCTCAAGATAACGGCGGATGAAAGGCAACACAAACAGCAATGCAGACAGCATGTTTGGAGACAGGTAAAAAAGAACTGCTATGATGAATAAAGAAGGCGAACTTGAACCATTGCCAAACCAGTTCTTAATAGTCTGTGCAAACGCTGGAGGATTTTTCCAGCTATATGCATAAGTTACTGGCAACACTACCACCCATGCTGCTGCTGCAACAGCTTTAAGCACATATCTTAGCTTGACATAGAATGACATGCTGTGTCTTGCTTTCCAGTTCATAATTATATCTAGAACCGCTGCATTCACAAGGTAGTCGATAATCATAGTTATAATGATTTTTCTGGAACAGATAAGGATGGATACAGTAAATTATGCGAATAATAAGACTTAGTTCAAAATAAAACCCAGAGAGGCTTCTCATCCTTCGCAAAATTTAAAGCACGTCTCTGAGTTCTTCTTCAGACACTTATCCAGAAAAAAATAATTAAAAAGGGGATATCATAGACGCTAAAACCAATCAACTGCCAACTAGAGAAGAAAATCAAAGATGAGAGGAAAATCAGGACAGATGTAGACATCGCTAACATGTCACTAGTTTGTTTAAGTTAGTACTTAGGAGAAAAAAAGTCCGAGATCAGTTAAATTATATATAGCCTATGTGATAAACAATTGACTGTTCATTTTAGCTATTAGATAAGAGTAAAAGCTCCAACATTACTTGCAGTTACACAAACTAATGCGACAATAATCGGATCGGACGCTCAACTTCATGCATAGGAACTGGTCATGTTACTCATTTTTTGGTCCCTTTTCATGGTGATATCAAGCTTGTTTTATTTCATGTTCATTATAAGTTTCATTTTTTTTTTTTGATCGGTTCATTATATGTTTCATTCTTCTTATGAGCTCTTTGAAAAGTCATCTCGAGTGCTAACCATTGGTCTCAAACAAGGGAGAGTGCTACTAATAGAAGATTCCCATCGGTGATCAATTGGTTTAAACAAGTTGGTACTTTTTTACCTAGCACGAAACAGTATGGAGATACTGGATGTAACTGATCTTAAGAAACTTTTCACTTAACAATATTCATCAAGATAATTAACTGATATAAAAACTAGTTGAGTACTTCCCCACACTATGTGAGATGACATTTCATATTGACAGAAAGGTACAACCTTCACTTGAATGCCGTTGAAGTGATTTAGTTTGAAAATTTCAGAGGTCACATAGTAGGAGAGGAAATTAACTATAACAAATAGGACAGTGAACTATATCTAGCCTGTCTTGCCAAAAATAAACCTTCACCTTGAGCGAGCTTCAGTATGGCAGCTGTTATGAAAATGCTCAATACTTTCTTGAACACATCACCTTCAAAAATAGAACCTAGTTGGCCAGATCCATTCCATGCAATAATGATCATCGCCTTCAATAACACAAAGTAAATCAGCACCAGAAGACACTCAACATGTCGTACAACTAATGAGAAATAAAAGAAAACATGTTGAGATAAAGGAAAAAGATAGACTAACCTGTAAGCATAAAATAAAAAAGCTCCACATCCTATCAAAACTCCTAAAAATGTGCCAATACGAGCGTGTCTCAACAAAATTGATTTTCCCCATCCACTGGTTCCTTTTAGTTGATTCATTTGCCTGAAGATGATCAATGTTCAGATTAATCGTGGAACGCTGGTTGTAACAGATTGAGTTATTTCAAATAGCATCTAAAACTCAATCATTACAAAAGAACGTAATTAAGGGAATTATGCATGAACACTCAACAGTAAAACACTGGAAAAAAGAAATAGAAAATGAAAAGTAATGAAGTTCTGTGATCTCAAAACTGAATTCACGCCAAATTTCTATTGCAATAACCGAGACAGAGCCGGCTAGACCCTAAGCAAGTGAAGCACTTGCTTTAGGCCCCAAGAATTTAGGGCCCCCAAAATTACTATTTCTCTATATATAGTGTATAATTTATATAATTATTTCTTATTATTGATAAATTTATTTCTTTGTTTTCATATTAATGTTTATTTCTTCCTCTAATTAATTAGTATAACCAAATCAGTTTTCTGCCAATCTTATTTTACTTTTTTACTGAATTATTTTTCTCTATTCATTAGTTAGTCATGTAACTATATCTAATAATCTAACTTATCATTTGTTTTTCTCACATAAGTTATACTCCCTCTGTCCCAATTTATATGAAGGTGTTTGATTGGGCATGGGGTTTATGAAAAAAAGAAAGACTTTTGAACCTTGTGATCTAAAACAAATCATAGAAACTTGTGTGGCTAGATATCATCACACTAAGGGAAAAATAGAAATTTAAAGTTGAATTATTACAAATATATAAAAGTATTTTCTTGGGACTGACTAAAAAAAGAGTGTCACATGAATCAGGACAGAGGGAGTATATTTTTTGGGTTCTCTCATTTCAGTTCTAATGCAATCAACGTTAAATTCATTCAATATTTTGTACTTTATAAAATCACATTCTCATTTTTTTCATTCCACATGCCACTTGTCTAATTTTTCAAATATATATATAAGGCCTCTTATTAAGTAAGACTTTGCTTTAGGCCTCGAATGCTATTGAGCCGCCCCTGAACCGAGACAATAAATGAAGACCACTATTCACATGTTCTTACACATGAAGATCAAGAAGTATATCTTTTGCCAAACATAGGTTTAGATAGTCATGCATATTTATCAGCCAAACTTCCTTGTAGTTAAAGAAAAACTCTGCACCACCTCTAAGAGAAATTTTTTGTAGTTGATTTCATGTTTGATAGCTCAAAATCGATGCTCTATAGGTTTATCTAGTTTACTTGACCGCAAGCAACAGTATGATGGGTTTGACACCTTACTGTTATGCATAAAATTACTGAATTGCTATCACTGAATCTACCCCGCATATATACTTAAGGATGTTGAAGGGTTTCCGTTTATCACCATAAACAGCGTTCAAGAAAGACCTTCCTGAATGTAGTATCTGAAAGAATAGCCTGTTCATTATCTAGCTATTGGTCATCTATACCTCTATGTGATGAAATTAGTTTACTTCAACGTCTTTTATGTTCAAGGTGAAGATTTATCTTTACAGCCTACTCTCAGGCAGGAAGCCATCATTTTCTCGAAACAATACTCCCCTTTTAACAGTTTTAATCAGTTTTTTCCTCATTATCATTTTTTCTCTCCTTCAATTCCATTTAAGGAGAAGGTAAGTTCAGTTTGCACTACACTAAAAAGACATGATCTTTGAAGGGGTTAATATTACACATAGGTCTGGCTTCAGGTCATTGTTTTCAACAGCATTGGAACTCCAAGAGCTTTACTTGGCAATAAGTGGTCCGTGCTATACAACCTCTTAGATATTCATAGCAGACTAGAACATTTACATTTTTAAAGGCCTATGTGAAGGGGTTAATATCACAGATTCCCTAGATTGTCAGATGTTACAATGTGCCCCCTTCTTGAGGTTTTAAAATATAAAACATAATATTCATCAGATTCCCACATACTCATCTTGACTAGATTAATTAAAGCATTTCTTTCCCTTGCAATTTCATGTTATCAACTTTGGCTATACTGAGTAGGTCTTAATATCTGAACATATGTGTCAAAATTATGCTTAACATTAGATTCACGGTTTGTGCTCACGATTGAGAGGGGTACAATTTAGTAAAAGTTATTCTCTAGGGAAACATTGAGGAAAATCTAATGTAATAGAAAATCAACATAGGGAGAACATGTTGACAATATATGATATTGGTGAAGAGTGTTATATAAGGGATGGCAAAATAATAGGTGATATTACTTACATCATCCCGCCATTGTTCAGCAGAAAGATGGAAGAAATCGGCATCAGCACGCATTGGCCATCCCAGCCTGAAGCAATTGACTGACCTGTAACACCATGCTAATCATCAGTATACGTTACACAAGAGAACAGATATTCAGATAAAGTAAGAGAATATACCAAAAGTACTCATTTAAGTCATCGTAGTTTCTCCACTGAGAATGTTTTGACTTTCCTCCTTTGCTCCTTTTAGCTTCCTGTTTGTTCAGGCAGAAAAAAAATTCAAGGTGCATTCCGAATAAAGAATCTTGCATTTTGGCCAACAGTGCACGTGAAATACCTCTACTATAGTGTTATAGATGGGAGTCACTATTTTTCTCAAGAAAGCCTCCTCTTCACCACCATAAGCAGGTTTTATAGTTTCGCCTGTCATGGGACTAACACTTCCAGCCAGCATACCATAAAGTTCAAATGCCATCTGAGTCAAGATTTGCAACTAGTAAATGTACTGGAAAACCTAAAAGATAAAAACACTAGATAGGATAACCAGGTCCCAAACTAAACAACATAAGAAATATGATGTCAGTTTCAAGCGTAACTGCCTGATATCTTTCTAAGAAAGGATGAAAACTATACCAATGAAGAAAAGTCTCCAGACATGAAAGATAAAAGATATGATGACTGATTTCTAATCCTATGCTATTTCTAGAGAGCCTCTAGCCAAAACGAGAATACACTAGATATAGGCCTCTGTAAATCCCATTGACATGCCTGACATGGCAAGGTTTTAAATATATATTTGTAAGAAATGAGATTAACTTTCAACTAACAAAATTTTTAGAAACAAAAAGTAAGCTGAGTGAACTCACAATTTTTAATTTTTGAACATTCAATGTCAAGTTCAATAACGATATGAGTGTCAGTCCCCAAAATGTTACTTTTCAAACTTGGATGAGTAACTCAATGAACTCTTTATATTAGACACTTTGCAACCTTCGATATCCGATCGAGTTAGATTTGATGAATAGCTAGATAATTAATAGATGATCCAAAACAAATTATGGTTCAATGTCTCGGGGAATTAATAAAATGATGTGACAGATAAATCAAGTTCTAGAACCTAACAACAAAATAAAAGAAACCGACACAACGAGGTACAGACACACACTTAAAAGATACAAAAAATTACTCCATACATGATGATAAATATAGCACAAGCACTCAGGCATGAATCTTAAATTTGCAGCTTCCCCCCATATAAGAAGATAAAGACCCATGTATAGTAATTTCCGCTGTTGCACTTCTTGCTGGATAGTTGGCAGCCTGCAAGCAAAAGCTAGTAGAATTAATAGATTGGACAAAATTTAGAAGTCATAGGCAGACTTTTTTGAAATGGTTAGTCATAGGCAGAGCTATAGTTTGGAGGATATTTATCATAGCATCCCAAGTAAGAGTGGAACGTACAAAAAAATTCAGATTTCCATAAGAAAGTAAAGTATGCATTAAGGTATACTACCACGTCAACACCCGAGAAATCTAGTACAACAAAAATATTCTTTACAAAATAGTATTGATCCTAATTTTGTTCTTTTTCCCATCAATTAAACAGCAAAGTTGGCCTTGTCCATTGCCTAGAATTGACCATCTCCCCTTGGCTTTTTCTTACCTTTTCATGTCCTTTTTTTCTCTTGTTGTTAATAACTAGTATTCATTGATTGCATTTAGAACTGCCCAGTAGACAATAATACTTACAATTGCATGGCTATCAGTTAACAAAGCTGCCAGTACTAATAAACACCTCAATACCAACCAATTCATAACAAGGAGATTAACTCACCAAAGACTGCTCTTCCGACCAAGATACTTGCACCATTTTTTGTAGTTTTTGAAAAGCTTCTTCATAACATCAGTAAGTGCCCGATCATCCAACTAGTATCAGTGATGTACATATCATCGTCAGAAACAAAAACGAAGAGATAGAGTGCTATTTCAAATGGAATATCCAAAAAAACAACCTTTGGTTGTTGATCAAGCTTTGGAAATTGTCGGATGTGAACATTTGCCAACAACAGAATCAGATGCTCCCGCTGATTCGCCACATTATCTTTCTGTTTGTCAGTCCCAATTATAATTAACATTGTGAGTAACAGAAGCTCATAAGGATTTACATAACTCAGTGATGTATGTATCCAGAATATTGCAGTAGCATACCTGAAAACCAAACATAGCTTGAAGCCAGTCAAGCATATCTTCATCAACTTTCTTCTTATGACTCTTTGGCCATGGAAGACCTCTTGTATTACGAAGTGCAGCGACAGAAGCTTGAATCTATAAAAAGCAAAAGATCGAGCATATGATAGAAGCTTCACCAAGGTAAAGTGTGGCAAACAAGAAAAGAGACTACTACTCAACCTCAGGATATCTCATAATTGCTTGATTTGAACTATCAGGGTCAAGTGGAAGTATATTATAAGGGACAAGTATCTCAGTCTTCTCGGCAACCTTTGTATGAGCTTCCAAAATCTACATGTGAAATGCATATAAAATAGAGGATAAGCCAAGATGGTAGATAAAAAGCTGAAGCATATACATAAAACATCTGATCTGCAACACATCTACTTCCAACAACAATATCTCATACTGTCGACAAGTTACTGGGAGCCCTAGATACCGATAACAACTTGAATAGATTGGAATTTTTTTTTTTAAAAGTCTACCTCATCAGCCACTTCTACAGCTTCTGTCAGGTTAACAGCTTTCAAGACCTCAAAAAGAACAGCAGCTGTTTGGTATGCTTTTGTAAGGCGTGCACTATAAGAAGGCCCAAAGAGACACAGCTAAAAAGAATCAGCATGAAGAAACTAACAGCAAAGTATAGGATGCATTCTCAGTATGCCTTAGATATACCGATCAGCTTTATCAGCAGCATTCTGCAAAGCTTGAATATATTTCCGATAGTAATGCTGGTAGAAACTCTGCATTTCACGAGCATCACTTTTTGTCCTTCCAGCCAGGGTAGTTTCATTTTCCTGCATAAATGTGATAATCAATAAAGCTCCTCAAGGTACACATTAATGTTTTAAAACCCCTAAATGTGATGAAGGTGCACTAAACTGCGAGCACGCGCTCTACTTTTTGGCTCTGAGCAAACTGTAGTCTTCATCTTGATGTCAGAGCAGCAATAATGAACTTCATCATAGCTTTCAAAATCTCTTCTTCCTCATTGTCACCCCTTCTCAATCTTCTCTTCATCTACCTATTCCTCTGACGATACCTAATGTTTAAGGTTTTGTACCTATTGAACTTACCTACATCAAATACCTCACATGGAAAAGGGTATTTTGATCATCCGGAAAAGCCAAAAAAGATTTCCCCGTGCCGTGCCGTGCCCACAACTAACAATGCTAAGTGCAAGTTAGGGTTATACTACTATTCTTATGCGCTACTGAAATTGCAAACGGAAACTGCTATCTCCCACTTATTCCCCCCATATAGCATGAAGAATAAAACTGCACAGAAATCTAAATCATAATCATAGTAATATGATTTGACTAATACCAGCACATAAAAAATATTACGTTGAACCATCACCATATAAAATATCATAACAAGCACATCAACAGTGGTTGTATAAAAACAGTTTACCCTTTCTAACCGTTGAAGAAGGGCAGTTTTGAACTGGCGAACTCCACGTCCACTTGATGTCGGATCTAACCGATGAGCCTTTTCAAAGGCATAAAATCGACCTGATTTTAGTGCAGGAGACAAGCTACGTCAGATAGTTGCACAATCTGCAGGATACCATTTCCTCCACCACAACTAAAGATTAAGAAAAGGAGGAAAAGTTGGTTGCATTGGAGAGTAAAGGTATCGTGAAGATGCTCATTACCGTGCAGCAAAGTTATGCTAATTGAACAAAACAGATAACTAAATTGTTGTGTTGACCATTCATTTGATCATGCAGCAAGGAAATCAGGGAATCCCAATATTTATCATGATAATTAGCTTCAACAGTAGCAATTCTCAAATTTAATTTTAAGTCCACGAGAACAATGCTACCTTAATATATCGAAACAATTTGTTCAGCCTAAATGTGACTAGTACCATAATTCTTCCAGTTGTTCACAAAAGGAGTAGAGTAGAAAAGCACCATATATATTGTACAAATACAACGCCGAAAACCTCCCAATGATTCAATTTTCCATGGTCCACATTGCCATATAAATACTTGCCATGGAGCCCATATATACTTTTCAAACTACATTCTAACATATCTAAGCAACTAAACCTTGACAAATATACTTTTATAAATGCTAAATATGAGCAAACATCCAAGTTCTTGTGCTCCAGCACAAACTTTGACATGTATCACTTACATAGATAAGCTACCCTTGGATTGCTAGGCTCGACCTCGTTCGCGACGCGGAGAATTGGTGCAATTTCACTCAGAGATGACGGCACTACCTCACTG
>MCJB01050812.1:32226-59703 GCA_002018475.1 Nicotiana obtusifolia | reverse complement strand
ACGTGCGTCGAATCTATCATAAACAGTTCATTACGTTCAATACCCACAATGGAAACCAATTTCCATCTAAATTTACTATTCTTCGGGCAAACTCCCGAAATTAGACTCAAATAGATAGTGAGACCCATTTTTAGAAATCATCTGAAGTTCATAAATTGTATTTACCCATTACAATACGAGTCCATGCATATCCAGTTTGTCAAATTCCGACACCGGATTGACCTAAATCTCCAAATTCCCATTTTCAGAATTTGAGAAGAACCCTAGGTTCCTCACTTTCACAATATTGTGAATGTACAGTGGGATTTAGCATGGAAAACAACATATAAGAGGGATTTTGGAGTATAGAACACTTACCCAACGATTCTCTTAAGATTACCTCTCTATTTGCTTCAACTTCACCTTTAATCTTCTTCTTAAAAGCCCAGAATTAACTTCTAAGGTGTTGCAATCCCTCTTTCTTGCAAGATTTATCACGAAATCTACTTTGCAAGTGTGTTTGGGGTTGATTTTCAGTGGTTCTTTGTGGTTGTAATTGCTCTCTTTCGTGGGTGCGTGTTTTGTATCTCAGAAGAGAAAAATGAACCCTAAGTCCTTTTTAACTTGGGTCAAAATCGAGCAAAAGCACTGAAGCTGGGCCATTTCGCGACCCCTTAGTGCAAATTCGCGGTTCGCATAACCCATTCGCGAACCGCTTTTCCATCGAGAAATGGACAACCAAATTGCTCAGGTGTTTTGCCTCACTTCGCGACGCCCAGGTGAGTTTCGCGGTTCGCGAACTCCTTTCGCGATTCGCGATTCCGCCGCGAAGTGGCCTGGCAAGTTGCCCAGGACCACTGTTTGTCTTCGCGATCCCTCTCACTCTTTCGCATTTTGCCGATTAAGTTCGCGGTGCGCGAACTGGCCGCGAACTACCCCTCTCCCTTCTGCATCTCTTCGCGATGGCTTAAGCCATTTTCGTGGCTCGCGAAATCCTTCGCATTTCGCGAAATGGCCGCGAATCAGGTCAGTTGCTGACCTTTCTTCCTCGCTTCACTATTTCGAGTCTAACTTTCTCGTACGGAGTCCGATTTGGACGATTATTTCTGCTACGGCTCCGTAATTTCAATACGGAGCTAATTCTTCAAACAAAATCAAATTCGGAGATTGTTTACTGATACTAACATCAGTTAAACCAGAAACAAAATACTTGTCGCCTTCTGAAGTGACGAATTAAGTCCCGTTAACGATCCGAACCCGACCAAACAAAGTCCGAATGGTCTGAAATTTGTACGCAAGTCCAAAATTACATAAGGAACTCACTGCAACTTTCGGAATCCCATTCCGACTTTCGGATCAAAATTCGACCTATTAATCGGAAGGTCGAACCATATCGATTAAAGCCTAGTCTTATCCGGTCCCACAAGATATATTACGAGTTCATTTCCACAACTTACATTTCAATTATTATAATTTGAGGAAATAGATTGGGGCGTAAAACAGATCATTACATTATCCCAACAATATCCCACTTAGACTTTTAACCATGACAATTGTTATAATATATTATATCTAAACGCATGGTTAATAGTATATGCCCCAACAATCTCTCACCTAGACTCATAACCATGCATCTACAACTTTCTCAGGCATTCTTTTACATGACTTTTAAAAGTCTTCACCAAATAAGGTTTTGTTAAAGAATCTTATCAAGTTATTTCCAATGTAATATTTGTCCAGTAGTGCTTTGTCGTAACTATCTAGTTTGATATTAAACTCTTCAAGGATCCTGTTACCGAAACTATCCCAAGAGTGTACACCGAACTATGATTTTCCTTAGTATTCTCCCACTACGACGAAGTACTAGGTATTGAAATATTAGCTACTTCTTACTATATTGTTCACTGTTCAAACATCACTCCCACTCGACAAAGACATATTCTATCTATTAACGTTCTCTCACTATTTAAATGCAATAGAACGTCAATTCCGACATGTGGGTTTTGATGTTCTTGAACATCTAGTTATTTCTTTGCCTAGTTCCTATAAAAATAGTTTACTTCTAGGAACATGGTTTATTGAACAATCCTTATCCAGATAAGTGTATTTGTTTTAACAATTGCCTTATTTTCTTTAGGACAATAAAATAAACATCCATTCTTTTTCTTGAATATTCAATAAACATGCACCTATTCTTAGTTCCAACTTACATACCTGCTTTCCCTTTCAGCATATATGCTGGACAATCTTATATCTGAACATGCCACTGGCTGAGTTTACATTCAGTCCACAGTTCTATAGATGTCAGCGGTATTAACTTAGAAGGAACTAAATTCAGAATGTAATTTGCAGTTTCTATGAAATATTCCAAAAAAGAATAAGGCAAATCTGAATAACACTTCATTAATCTATCCATGTACAAAAGAGACTTATTTCTTTTTTCTACCACACCACTCTATTATGGAGTTTACAGTATAGACAATTGAGATGTAATCTCTTATTCTGATAAGTGTATTTGTTTTAACAATTGCCTTATCCATATAAGTGTAATTGTTTTAACAATTGCCTTATTTTCTTTAGGACAATAAAATAAACATCCATTCTTTTTCTTGAATATTCAATAAACATGCACTTATCCATTCTTAGTTCCAACTTACATATCTGCTTTCCCTTTCAGCATATGTGCTGGACAATTTTATATCTGAACATGCCACTGGCTGAGTTTACATTCAGTCCACAGTTCTATAGATCTCAGCGGTATTAACTTAGAAGGAACTAAATTCAGAATGTAATTTGCAGTTTCTATGAAATATTCCAAAAAAGAATAAGGCAAATCTGAATAACACTTCATTAATCTATCCATGTACAAAAGAGACTTATTTCTTTTTTCTACCACACCACTCTATTATGGAGTTTACAGTGTAGACAATTGAGATGTAATCCCTTATTCTGATACGTAACAAAAGAATTCTTTAGAGAGGTGCTCGCCACTACAATCAAATTGTAGTAGCTTAATATATTTCCTTGGTGCTTCTCCGTTTCAAGTCTTAAAAACCTTGAAAGACTTAAATCATTAATACTTACGGTGCATCAAATAAATATATTAATATTTTGAGTGATCATTTATGAACGTAACAAAATACTCAAAACTATATCTTACGAGTATGTTCGTTTAACCATACAAATTAGAAGGGATTCATTCTAGCTTATCACTAGCTTTATTTCCTTTTGAAGGAAAATATTCTTTAGTCAAATTTTCTTCCAAACAGGATCCACAAGTTGGTAGTGCCTCTACTTTCAATGAACATTACGATCCATCCTTGACCAACTTGAAAACCTATCCAGATTAATATGACTTAGAGAAAAGTACACAGATAAGTTTCACTCAATTTTGAAGAACATATTCTCTTATGAGGTAGATTAATATTTTTCTGTTCAGGAGAGACATTAATATACAATAACAAGGTCATCCATTCATGTACCACAAGATACATCAAGCTCAATAACTCAAGAGTTATTCAAAAAATAAAATAATATCCATCTCTTAATTTGACCAGAAACCGGAATTAAATTCCTTCTAACAAAAGGTACATTTATTGCATCCTTTAAATTAATGTCTTATCACTATCAAAAGAAAATTTTAACAAGTAATACGACAAATTGTATGAAGTCATTGTTGAGTTGAAATCAAATATTAAATAGATCATAATAAGTCAAAACACTGAATAATAAAATTCAGACTGCATTCAATATATATAGCCGATATATAAAGAATAATTTTTCATATTTATAATAAATTCAATTTAATAAACTGCTTGAAAAGCTATCTAAATGACCTCAAAATGCCGAAAATCCGCATGATTCACTGCATAGCAGTGAGTTTTTCTCATTATATCGTTTTCGATGAACCTACCAAGTTTCATGTCAATCAGAGTTCGTCAAATTCATGACCACCAGCCTGTAACTATACTCTGGAGAATGACCGTTTTTAAGCAGTTTCATGAATTAAAATAAATATGATATTGATTTCCATTCTCCTTATAATTATGCTATGAGCTCAAGGCATATATTATGTTCTACTTATTTCTAGGATACATAGTATCTCCTTTTGCATTAAATTATCCTTTTATTAAACACACAAGAGCCTAAGATATCATATTTTCTCCTGTTCGGCGAAAAATCCAATATCTCTTCTAATGGATGGAGTTAGTCTCACTAGTACCCAAAGATAAAACTCTTTTCTAGTTAAAAACCTCCACTACTAATGCAGATTTATCAAGGATAATTTTCACATGGCACATTAAGCAGATTTTAATGACTCAAATAAATAGACCATTTTGTGGATCCTGCTTACAAATCATAATGCTCAATCCATGAATAGACATAATTTCACATGTACAATTTATTAGGAATTTTACATGAGTTCAAATAAATAAACCACTTTAGTGGTAACTATTTATTACTCATAAATTCTCAATTTACAAGTGAATATACATGTAGCTCATAAAATTATTTTATGGCAGAATATGGACCATCGCTTAAAAGCCATATCAATAATATAAAACTCACACAAAATACCGTCATATTTTATCTAATTACAACCTCCAACCAGAGAACAAAATTCTTCATCGAAAATCCAAGACTAGTAATCACGTAGGGCATGAAGACATAAAAAAAAATTTATGCACAAATATGCCAAGGTGCGCCAATCATTAGTCATTTAGGATATCAAACAGAGGATTTAACTTTCTAAAAAAATAATTATATCATGACATAATATTAAGTATACCTTGCAAGACTTAGTCAATAAATTCCTACACCTCTATTATTGAATTTAATACAATAACACGTCTATTTACTAATAACCAATGTGCAAACCCATTATATCACTAGCATTTAATTATGGAGACCATGGGGAGTCACCCCCACTACCATTGAATTAAAAACGAATTAAAATTATTAAGAAATAATTTTCAAAAAATAGAAAAACGTCCAAAACACAGTCCAAACAACCTCAAAACGCTGAAAAACACCATGATTCAATACTAAAGTACTGAGTATTTCTCACCACGTCGTTTCCGATGTACCATCAAATTTCAGCTCAATTGGAGTCCGTCAAGTTCGTTGACCTCCGAAAACACCGGCAATTCAATTAAAATCGGATTTTGCGTTTTCTAGGATTTACCCAAAAAAATTAAAATCATTCCAATCAAATATCAATAAAAAACAGATATTGTTAGAATATATGCACAACGCTAGAGGGGGGGTGAATAGCATTTTAAGGAACAATTGCAAATTTTCGCAAACAAGATATACAATTGAAAATGTAAGTGCGAAAATAAGATTGCGAGAATTAATTGCAGAATGTAAATAGAAAGCGTACACCCGATATATAGTGGTTCACTACAACTTGTATCTAGTCCACTCCTCAAGATCACACTTGAGTATTTCACTATCACTAGTCAAGCTTACGGGTGCTCAATAAACCGTTACAATACAAAGACTTGATCACACAAGCTTTGCACAACAACCACGAACACTTGACTCACAAGCTCCGTGAACAACAAGGAAGTCGCTCTTCCTTACAACAACAATGGACAACTTCCCTCAAGTGTATGACAACACAAGTTTCACTCAAATTACATATCTCTCAAGAATAGATGAAGTGAAGAAAATTTAAGCTCAAGAACACAACTTATAACTTCAAGAAATGGCTAAAAATTTAGCTCAAAAGAGTAAGAAGACTTGAAGCAATTTATCTTATCAATTTGGATAATGTGTTGTGTTGAAATGAGGTTTATGAGGCTGTATTTATAGCCCCAAAACCTCTAATGACCGTTGGGGATCTTGCCAACCTTTTCCAAAGTTTAAACAAGTCTTTTGGGCAATCAAAAATTCTGCCCGTTTGCCAAAACATCGATGTTTAAATCCATACATCGATGTCTAGCAAAAACTAGCCGTTTCAGGCTCCAACGGATAGCAGACATTGATGTCTGCATTTACATAGACATCGATGTTCTGTATTTCTGGAAATTTTTCCAGCTTCGAATTTTAATCAATTATTTTGGTATTCTGTGAAACCAATTGTTTTGAAAATGTTTTAAAGAGTGTTTGAAATCGTTTTAAAACTTTGAGCCAAGTTCTTAAAGACGATAAATAATTCAAACACATTAAAACTCAAAATAACATTAAGACTAAATGACAACTTCATTTGTCTTCAATCTTTTTGCTTCATCGACTTGTTCCATGCATCGACTTCTAGTTTCTTGAAAGCTCGACTTGTAATCACAACAACGTCCATAGCAATCTCAGTAGTTTGTCCATGATGGTTTGTCGATTATCAAAACCTATAACAAGACACAAAGTCATTAGTTAAGGTTACATAAACAAGAATGCATTTTCCAACAATTTTCCCCTTTTTGATAATGACAAACAAGATCCGGGATATCCATTCTTTTAGCAAAAAGATTTTGATACAATTGTTATATAAGAAAATACCAATTGTTATATTTATTAAAAAATATCAATTAAAAAAATATTATACAAATTATCAATTGTTAAAGGAACAAGATCAAATCATATGAGTAGATACCAATTGTTAAAACAAACAAGTATATGAAAGAAATTAATACTTGTAGAGATTTTTAACAAATAGACATATCTTCCCATCTTCCCTTTTAAACAAAATTAAAGGAATATCAGATAATTAATATTCCCCCTCAAATTATGCTTCCCCCTTAATATATGCATATCCATATATTTCATGAATTAACTTCCTCTAATATATATCTTCCCCCTTTTGGCATTAGCAAAAAGACATATAAAAATAATATCAATTTCATTCAAGAAATATTGAAATTACAATGCATAGAGAAATATTAAAGGTACATAACTAAGAAGCATTTTAAGAAAATATAAACCAGAAAAATTATTCGGAATCATTCATTTCCCTCTTGGCGACGAACATAATCCCGGAAGTCGGCGTCAAGTTTTTCTGTGAATGCGCCCCATTTACTAACTTCTTCAGTTAGATTTGTAAGTTGAGCGCTAATTGATTCCAAAGTCACAGAAGAGGAAGAAGAAGCCGGTTCTGGAACTCTTTGTTGAGATTCCATGCCTCTTCGGAATGAATTATCCGTTACTGACCAAATTTTTGTTGCTTTGGTCGTTGGGACAATGTTCACCGACACCCCGTAATATGTGAGGATGTCGATCACCAAAAACGCATAAGGGAGTGGTTCCCCCTCTCGAATTGCGTCGAACATATGAATCATGATAAATTGTGGCCAATTTATCATTGCGTTATGCATAATGGCATGCATGATTTTGACGGCTTCAGCCGAGAGAACTGTATGAGAAAATTTTCTCAGTTTCAAAATGCGCGTCATGATATAGAAGAGTAATCTGTGCTCTTCATTCATGTTCGTTATGGTTGGGCGGCGATTTGCCCGGTGAAATTGTTCAATGCCCATTTGGGCCAAAAATGGTGCCTCTTCAAAGGCGGCCCCGTGAACTCCTGTGTAAAGAGTGATATCTTCTCCATTTGTGAGAAGTCCAGTTATTTTGGAAAGAATCTCGCACAAAATGAAAATTTCCGTACCATTGACGGAGGAGACGAGATTTTCATCAACTCTACGAAGATTTGAGTAGAAAGCGCGAATCAAATCTTCATGAATGAAAGAGAGTTGATTGGTTACGATATTTATAAGACGAGTTGATTGTAGAGCATTATAGAGAGTATTGAATCCCTTCATATTGAAATAAACATGCTTTACATATCTTGGTGGGAGAATTTCTCGTTGGTCAAAATGATCACGAAAATTTTGAAGCTCTCTTCGTGAGGGGAACCAGAGATATGAGCCATCTTTGAATTTGGCTGCATTCTTTGGTATTTGAATGTTAGAAGAAGAGGAGGCCATATTGGATTGAAGATAGAATAAGAAGATTATTTGAGCAATATAAGAGATTTTTGGTCTTGAAGAAGAGTTGTGTGTGTGTAAGAGAGTGGTATGAAGACCTATTTATAGAGTCTTGGGAGAATATGACCGTTTGGGGGTAATATGGTCATTTCAGTGCATTCAAACGGCTAGAAACGACCATATTTTTCAAAAAGTTTGAACAGACATCGATGTTTGGATTTGTATAGACATCGATGTTTGGACTTTCTGGATTTCCGTTTGGATTTCCAGTAACTTCAGACATCGATGTCTATGTTGATTCAGACATCGATTTTGACCTTTCTGGAATTTTTCTTGCAATTTCCAGAATGTTGAGACATCGATGTATACTTCGATGTTTGCTCTTACTGGAATTTTTCTTGTAATTCCAATAGTGTTTGAGCATGGTAATGAATAATTTTCATATTATAGACGAATACTTTGGCTAAATTTGTTCCCCCTTACTTACTAAGTCATCCAAATGATGAGGAGAACCTGCAAAACAAAGTAAACGTCTCTTACGCTCAAATTAGTAATGTTCAAATCAAAAATAATTATGCACACACACATAATTAGATCAATGTTGAGTCGAGAATTCCAAGCTCGCTTCGAATTCTAAAGAACGACTCTTTCTCTAAAGGTTTTGTAAAGATGTCCGCCAATTGGCTACTAGTTTCAACAAACTCAATTTCGACATCCCCTTTGAGAACATGATCTCTTATGAAATGATGCCTGATTTCAATGTACTTTGTTCTCGAGTGAAGAACGGGATTCTTCGTGAGACAAATGGCACTCGTATTGTCACATCTAATTGGAATGTGATCAAAACGTAGGCCGTAATCCACAAGTTGTTGTTTCATCCAAAGGATTTGAGCGCAACAACTTCCAGCGGCTACATACTCCGCTTCCGTGGTGGACAAAGCAACACTGACTTGTTTTTTGCTAAATCAAGAAACTAATGAGCTACCAAGCATGTGGCAAGTGCCACTGGTGCTTTTCCTATCCAATTTGCAGCCTGCAAAGTCGGAGTCGGAATAGCCAATGAGTTGGCAGGATGAACCCTTGGGATACCAAAGTCCCATGTTCATTGTGCCGATGAGGTATTTCATTATCCGTTTGACTGCAGTCAAATCTGAGTCTTTTGGACAAGATTGATACCTTGCACACAGGCATACACTAAACATTATATCAGAACGACTAGCGGTAAGGTAAAGTAGAGATCCGATCATACCTCGGCATTTCTTGACATCTACTTCTTTACCTTTTTCGTCTTTGTCAAGGCTTCCAGACGTGCTCATAGGAGTAGGCATTGCTTTGGCGTTGATCATCTCAAATCGCTTAAGCAGTTCCTTGCAGTACTTTGATTGGCAGATGAAAGTTCCTTCTTTCATTTGCTTCACTTGCAAGCCCAAGAAGAAGTTGAGCTCACCCATCAAAGACATTTCAAACTCCTCTGTCATGAGCTTAGAAAATTCCTTGCACAAAGATTCATTAGTAGCACCGAATATAATGTCGTCTACATAAATTTGTACTAAAAGGATGTTATTGTTTTTGTTCATTATGAACAGAGTGGTGTCGACCTTTCCTCTTTGGAATCCATTTTCAAGAAGGAACTTACTCAATCTCTCATACCAAGCTCGGGGAGCTTGTTTAAGACCGTAGAGAGCCTTTTTGAGTTTAAATACGTGATCTGGAAACTCAAAGTTTTCAAACCCTTGCGGTTGGTCGACTTATACTTCCACTTGGATAGCACCATTGAGGAATTCACTCTTAACATCCATTTGATATAATTTAAAATTCATAGAAGAAGCAAAAGCAAGAAGTAAACGAATAGCTTCTAGTCGTGCGACAGGTGCATACGTTTCTTCATAATCTATTCCTTCTTCTTGATTGTAGCCTTTGGCTACTAACCTAGTTTTGTTTCTAGTGATTATACCGTTTTCATCTAGCTTATTTCGAAAAACACATTTCGTACCAATTATTGTATGGTCATTAGGTTTTGGCACCAATTCCCAAACGTCATTTCGTTTGAATTGGTTAAGCTCCTCTTGCATTGCCAAAGTCCAATGTTCATCATTAATTGCGTCAAAAATGGTTTTTGGTTCAATTTGAGAAACAAAAGCCATGTGTGCGATTGTGTTCCTAAGAGTGTTTCGAGTACTTACCCCTTGGTTGATATCACCAATTACCTTGTCAATTGGATGATGTCTGGAAGTTCTCTACTCATTAGGACGTTCTTCTTGCTCATTGTTTTGATACTCTTGAGGTCGTTCACCATCGTCTATTTTTGTATGGCTTGGACCTTCATCATCAAGGCGGATTCCTTCCAATGAATCTGCAATATCATCACAAAAATCCTTTCTCGGCAACCGAGAGTCATTTCGGCAAAGACCACGTGTGGTGATTCCTCAATAGTTAAGTGCGTTTATTAAAGATCCTATATGCTTTACTACGCAACGAATAACCGAGGAAAATGCCTTCGTCCGATTTAGCATCGAACTTTTCTAAATTATCTTTCCCATTATTATGCACAAAACATTTACAACCAAATACGCGAAGGTGGGAAAGGTTAGGTTTTCTACCTTTGTATAATTCATAAGTGGTCTTCATAAGTATTGGCCTAATTACTGCACGATTTAAAACATAACTAGCAGTACTTACAGCATCAGCCCAAAAATACTTAGGAATATTTGCTTCATTGATCATAGTTCTAGCCATCTCTTCAAGAGATCTATTTTTACGTTCTACCACTCTATTTTGTTGTGGTGTGCGTGGGGCTGAGAAATTATGATCAATTCTGAGTTCATCGCAAAAGACATCAAATTCGTCTTTATCGAACTCTCCCCCATGATCGCTTCTAATTGCAACAATGTTGCAATTCATTTCGTTTTGAATCTTTTTCGCAAATTTTCTAAACATATCAAATGCCTCATTTTTATGAGAAAGAAATAAGGTCCATGTAAATCTAGAATAGTCATCAACAATTACAAAGACATAGTAGTTACCACCAAAACTCTTTGTCCTAGAGGGTCCGATGAGATCCATGTGTAAAAGTTGTAAGGGTCTAGTCGTAGATATTACATTCTTAGACTTAAAGGACGACCTTACTTGTTTTCCCTTTTGACATGCATCACAAATCGAATCCTTTTCAAACTTAATTTTTGGGATACCAATTACTAAGTCTTTAGAGATCAATTTATTTAAATGACTCATATTGATGTGAGCTATTCTACAATGCCACAACCATGTATCTTCCTCTTTACTCATAAGACATTTAGCAATATTTTAGGAAGTGTTTTCTAAGTCTACCATATTAATATTATCAATTCTATTGCCTTGTAGAATTACCTCATTATTATTAAGGCGTTCTACAGTGCAATACTTTGAATGTTCTACAGTGCAATACTTTGA
The DNA here is from genome assembly GCA_002018475.1 of Nicotiana obtusifolia. Taxonomy (NCBI): domain Eukaryota; kingdom Viridiplantae; phylum Streptophyta; class Magnoliopsida; order Solanales; family Solanaceae; genus Nicotiana; species Nicotiana obtusifolia. Next base: position 48,376 of record MCJB01050812.1, on the reverse strand, counting down.
ATTGAAGGTCACACGATTTCCCTTTGTCACATAATTGACTTATGCTCAAGAGATTATGTTTGAGACCTTTAACTAACAAAACATCATCAATAGAGGAGGAAGGGTTTTTACCTACCGAACCAATGCCGATAATTTTTCCTTTGTTGTTGTCACCAAAAATGACATTCCCTCATTTTGTTGGTTTGATGTTTGTAAATTTGGATGCATCTCCGGTCATGTGCTTGGAGCATCTGCTATCAAGATACCAAAGTATACTTGATGCCTTCAAGCACACCTGCAGTCAATTTAATGACGGTTTTTAGGTACCCAAATGCTTTTGGGTCCTTTCGGGTTAGTGGTAAAACTGTGTGTGCTATTATTTGTAGGAAAGGGCCTATGTTTGGTATAACATACGGGTGCAATGTGTCCTACTTTATTACAGTAGTGACAAACAACATTTGGATTCCACATGTATGGACGAGCATGATTAGTACTAGGTTTATGAAAATCGTACCGAGTTCTAGGCTTATCATAATAAGTACTAGGCTTATGAAAATGTTGCCTAGGTTGGACTCCATTATTTCCTTTAGGAAATACTACATGGTTTTTCCTAGAATTGTTGTTCACGGGTTGCTTATTTGTTTGAGTTCTATACCTAGTGTTTTTCTTCCTAGGTGATTTAACTCTAGATGTACTAGGTTGTTTACTAGTTTTCGTGAACCCTATTCCTTGTTAACTAACATGTACATGATCAATAAGAAGGTTCAAATCCTTTTGAGGCTTATTAAATTTACAAAGAGAGGCTTCTAATTTTTCTATGTGAGCCTTATGGGATTTACAAGAATTACAAGGACTAACAGAATTTTCGGTTTTATCTGCACTTCTTTTCCCGAAAAATTTATTTTCTTCCCTAAGTTTCTCGTTTTCCTTAGACAATTTTTCTACTTCTTTTTCCGAGTCTAAGGTATTGTTTTTCAACAATTTGTTTTTATTATTTATAGTAACAAAATTATCATACAATTCTTCAAAAGCTTTTTGTAGTTCTTCGAAAGAATGAGAAGTTTCAAAAATAGTTGTACTAACCTCGTTACTCTGTTTTGGAGTATCCTCGATGGCCATTAGGCAGAGGTTTGCGACTTCATCTTCGTCGCTTGACTCGTTGCCTGAGTCGTCATCTTCCCATGACATAAAAGCCCTTTGTTTGTTGTGAGGCTTTTTCTTCTCTGCTTTTGCATTTGGGCAGTTTGGTTTGATGTGCCCAGTTTCTCCACATCTGAAGCATGTTGGAGGTTTTTGCTTCTTATTCCTTTGCTCTCTTCTCATGAATTTATGGAATTTTTTGATTACCATTCCATACTCTTCATCTTCACTGCTAAGAGTCCTTGGACTCTTTTGCTTCCACTTTTGATGCATTGAGAGCTAGGCTTTTCTTTTTCTTTTCCTCACCAGAGACATTAGATTTATTCAGGTGAGTAGTTTCGTATGTAATAACATTACCTCTTAACCCATCATAGGTTACTGTCGTGGAGGCGGTAGATTCTTGGATTGCATCTACCTTTGATTCCCATTCCGGTTTGAGACTCCGGAGAATTTTTCTGACGATCTCTTTCTCGGAAAATACTTTTCCAAGTGCATCTAGATCGTTTATGATGTTTGAAAACCGTTCAAAGGTTTTCTCAATGTTCTCATCATCCTTCATCCTGAACAATTCATATTCATGGGTTAGAAGGTCTATTTTAGCATTTCGAACTTGGGACGTACCTTCATAGGTGATTTGCAATTTGTCCCACATTTCCTTTGCGGTTCTGCATCTTGAGATTTTCCGGTAGTCATCCGGATTTACTGCACAGTACAGCATGTTTATAGCCCTGGCATAAGCTTCGCGCCTTTTGAAATCTTCATCTGTGTATTCGCTTTCAGGTTTCGGAACCACAAGTTCACCTTCCTTTTTGGTGATGGTTTCTTCACCTTTTTCTATGACTGGCCATAGTCTAAAATCAGTGGATTATACGTATATTCTCATACATTCCTTCCAGTAAGTGTAGTTTGTCCCATCAAAGAGAGGAGGTCTCGATAAGGACTGTCCTTCACTCAGCCCTGCATATACATTTCTAAAAGCAGCCATTTTGATCGTTTCTCTACCGGTTAAGGATTAAAGAGAATTAGGCTCTGATACCAATTGTTAGAATATATGCACAACGCTAGAGGGGGGTGAATAGCGTTTTAAGGAACAATTGCAAATTTTCGCAAACAAGATATACAATTAAAAATGTAAGTGCGAAAATAAGATTGCGAGAATTAAATTGCAGAATATAAATAGAAAGCGTACACCCGATATATAGTGGTTCACTACAAATTGTAGCTAGTCCACTCCTCAAGATCACACTTGAGTATTTCACTATCACTTGTCAAGCTTACGGGTGCTCAACAAACCGTTACAACACAAAGACTTGATCACACAAGCTTTGTTAGAGTTCGATTTTTTTTACATATAATATTCCAGCATAATGTGCTGGTGTTTCAACATAAATATGTTGTAAGTTTAAACGTATGAGCTCCATAATCTAGCATGTTATGCTGGAACTTTTCGTATGCTGTAGTTCTAATATAATATGCTGGAAGTTTATACTTAGAAGTTCCATAATTCAGCATATTATATTAGAATTTTTCATGTTTCGGTAAAATAGTGACTACTTTCAATGACTTTGCAGACACTATCTATTTTACAATTACCAATTCAAAAACAGATTACCTGGTACAAATTTACCATTTATTCTTATGGAATCGTCGAGCCTTCCATAAAAAGGAATAGAAAGATCGTAATCTTTTTAAAGGACATTTAGCTTACAGTGACTAAATTACCCTTACAGACTATATTCATCCAATCCTCAATTTTTGTAAATACGAGCGAAATCCATGGACATAAAAGTGAAACGAGGAAACTCTAAGGTACTATAAATAATCTCTTCGCAACGAAAGAGTTTTTTGGCGAACTCTAGACGGAAAGAATGGGGCAGTAGAGATGCAGTTGGGAGTCTTTTTGCCTATGATTTCCTTTTTCCATTTTCACAAAATAATTAATGTAACAAGAAACCACCATTCATATTTCGGAACCAAATAATAGCAACAAAGATCGTTTAGTCACTTGTTCAAACCGTGAAATCAGTCATTAATGCTGGCTGTGATGATCAAGGCTGTCTAGAGTTCGTCAGGACAAATAGAGCGGCCGTATCTTGGCGGGGCGACCCGGAAGGGCGATTTTATAGTGCAACTGAGGGTTGCAGCCATGGCGGTTGCTTCGTCTCTTTTGCCCTTGTCATACAGATTTGAGCCTCAAAATAACTTTTGAAAAAGAAGGCTACTGTTCACTCTTACTTGTATTTTTTGTCCTTTAAGAAATAATAAATACCTGTATAATTTATCATTATATTTATATTAATTGATTCATATTTTAATAAATTTAAAAAAATAATTTAAAATAAATAATTAAAAGTGATAACTAAAAATAATTTTTTTTTTTGAATATTATTACGGAGAGAATATTTTATGTTAAATAATTTATATATTCATTTAATGAAGTTACATTTTGTGACTCTCTGTGTAAAAATTTCTGTACGGGTAGTGATTTAAGTTATTATATTTGCAAATATTCAGTGCCTTTTTTCTTTCAGTCACTAAGATGATTACATTAAAAAACAATATTTTTCTTTTTTAAAAATAATAGGTGAATAGATTTGTTTGAACGCAGTTTTTCGTTTAAGTTAAAAATTTCCATTATGTTATTGGACTAAAATGGTGAAAGAATAGTTTGTAGAAGCAATTGAAAACAAGGGGTATCTTTAATGACTAATTAATTTTGTTTTAAGAAAATAATAGATATATTGGAATGAAATTGGTGCAAATGACTGAAGAATTGACGTCTAACTTGGTAGAATAGTAGTTAGTATATCCTCAATTGTGCTGTCATGACTCGTGACTAGTAAATGAGAAAGCGAAGAACTCTTTAGCTGGGAAACAATGTCGTTGGCAATTGATCAGCCTATTTGATTGCTCGATGAGCCTTCCGTTGGATTGGATGATGAAGGTGTGAAATTGCGCTGAGTACATTATTTCAAAGCATAATGTGTCGTCATGTTCTACTGGCAGGAGCGGATTTATGTTGGTATAAGTGCTGTCGCGTCGCTAAAATAATTTCACCAAAAAATTGTATGCATAATAATTATATAGGTTATATCGCAAAAAAGTTAATTAAGGTTTACCTTGTTTTTCTTTTTCAAAAAACTGAGCCGAGGGTCTTCCGAAAATGGCCTTTTTATTCCTTTAGGATAGGAGTAAGGTTTGCGTACATTTTACCCTTCTCATACCTCACTAGTGAGATTTTATTGGATTGTTGTTGTTATTGTTGTTTCAAAAATAATTTACGTATGTTTAATTGATTTTGTTAAAAATTAGTGTTAATGTTATGCGATTAAAAACTTCAAAACGTAAACGATCTGTTTAAATGATGACACCGCTTACCTAAATTTCTGCGTGCACCCTAATGGCATCATGTGTCAAGCAATTCTGCTTATGTGAGCTTGCTCAAATTGTTGGTTTCAAAATTAAATAAAGGAGGATGAATGTGGTAGAATGACAGCTAGCATAAAACTTAACAAATCATGACAAATATACATTATTTACTTTATTGTTTACTTTCACTTTTATTTTATATTAATAATGACGATAATAACAGTTGAGTTTTAAAAATAATGTGTGAATTCAAAATAACTAATTGATCTAAATTTATTTGTGAGTGAGACATAATAGTTGTTATTGTTGGCATCATGCGTCAAGCCCTAGAATGGACTAGCGAATAAAACCTATACTTTACCGTAGATTTTGTAAGAAAGAATTGCTCTAGGAATTATGTTTTCTTTATGTTCATGAGCAGAACATTCCACTGATTGTGAATGTTTTCCTTCTCTGTTTTGGTTCATCTTGCCATCTTAAATGTGTTGACTGCAAAGTATCTTTCTATTCTCTGGATGGGGTTTCATATTTGTTTTCCGAGTTAGCTGATCAGACTTTTGTACCAGACTTCTACTTTATAGATTTTGTTTACTGCTTGTGGATGAAATATTAGAAACTTCACCCTCTAGTATATTCAAGTAACTCAACTTTGCATTTTTATTTCGACTTAGAAAAGAATGTGAAAATGTAAGATGGGAAGAGCTGCATAAGTAGAAAGTCTAAGACACGGCTAGATGATATTTTTCATTAGTTTTAAGTTTTGGTGGGAATAGTTGCTGTGAAGTTGTAGGTACCTCATAGAATAGTTGAAGTGTGTCGAAATTGCCTTAGATACTACCGTTATGAGAAGAGATATTGTCAAAAATGAAAGATTCGATCACAATTGAAGGTTTGTTAATGAAGGATTAGGGGTTCTAGAACTTTCCTGTTAGAGAACGATATAAACGATGGAATAAAAATGAACGTGCTGCCTAATACAGTTGGGCCCTCTTGTATTTTTTGTAACCCGGTTCAAGTCTTACAATAATGGCTGCAAAACTAAGATTAGTTAACTATTACAAAGAGCTACTACTGCTAGCGTTATAAGGAGATAAATAATTGGGCCATGTCTTATGCTTTTTGTTTTGGGCCGAATACTGAGTATTCTGAAAGCCCAACACCCCCTTTAAGTTGGAGGGGAAGACCACCTTCAACTTGCCCAAAAAGAACCGATGAGTAGCTCCAGGCAGTGACTTAGTGAATAAGTCTGCAAGCTGATTAGTAGTGGAGACGTGGAACAATTGAATGAGACCTTCAGCCAGCTTGGTTCGGATGAAATGACAATCGACCTCGATGTGTTTTGTGCCTTCATGAAAGACTGGATTCTTTGCAATATGAACAGCTGCCATATTATCATAGAAGACAGAAATGGGAGAAGAAGATGAGTCATCAAGATCAGCCAAAAGCCTAGATAACCAAGCTAACTCTACCATGAGCTTACTTAGTGAGCGATATTCAGCTTCAGCTGAAGATAATGACACCACAGGTTCCTTCTTGGATTTCCAACCTATAAGACTGTCACCTAGGAAAATGCAAAAGCCAGTAATAGATTTGCGAGTATCAGGACATGCGGCTCAATCAGTGTCTGAGTAGGGCTTCACAGAGAATATAATATGGTGGTTGCCCCCTCTCTGTTCTTTTTGCCTATGATTTCCGTTTTCCATTTTCACAAAATAATTAATGTAACAAGAAACCACCATTCATATTTCGGAACCAAATAATAGCAACAAAGATCGTTTAGTCACTTGTTCAAACCGTGAAATCAGTCATTAATGATGGCTGTGATGATCAAGGCTATCTAGAGTTCGTCAGGGCAAATAGAGCGGCCGTATCTTGGCGGGGCGACCCGGAAGGGCGATTTTATAGTGCAACTGAGGGTTGCAGCCATGGCGGTTGCTTCGTCTCTTTTGCCCTTGTCATACAGATCTGAGCCTCAAAATAACTTTTGAAAAAGAAGGCTACTGTTCACTCTTACTTATTTACCGTAGATTTTTCACCCCTTGAGAAATAATAAATGTCTGCATAATTTATCACTATATCTATATTAATTGGTTTATATTATTAATAAATTTTAAAAAATAATTTAAAATAAATAATTAAAAATGACAACTAAAAATAGAAAAATATTATTACGGAGAGAGTATTTTATGTTAAATAATTTATATATTCATTTAATGAAGTTACATTTTGTGACTCGCGTGTAAAAATTTCTGTACGGGTAGTGATTTAAGTTATTATATTTGCAAATATTCAGTGCCTTTTTTATTTCAGTCACTTAGATGATTACTTAAAAAAACAATATTTTTCGTTTTTAAAAATAATAGGTGAATAGATTTGTTTGAACGCATTGTTTCGTTTAGATTTGTTTGAACGCATTGTTTCGTTTAAGTTAAAAATTTCCATTATGTTTTTGGACTAAAATGGTGAAAGAATAGTTTGTAGAAGCAACTGAAAACAAGGGGTATCTTCAATGACTAATTAATTTTGTTTTAAGAAAATAATAGATGACCGAAGAATTGACGTCTAACTTGGTAGAGTAGTAGTTAGTATATCCTCAATTGTGCTGTCATGACTCGTGACTAGTAAATGAGAAAGCGAAGAACTCTTTAGCTGGGAAACAATGTTCTTGGCAATTGATCAGCCTATTTGATTGCTCGATGAGCCTTCCGTTGGATTGGATGATGAAGGTGTGAAATTGCGTGAGTATATTATTTCAAAGCATAATGTGTCGTCATGTTCTACTTGCAAGGGCGGATTTCGTTGATGTAAGTGCTATCACGTCGTTAAAAAATTTTTACCAAAAAATTGTATTCATAATAATTATATAGGTTATATCACAAATAAGTTAATTAAGGTTCACTTTTTTTTTTCTTTTTCAAAAAACTGAGCTGAGGGTCTCCCAAAATTAGTCTTTTTATTCCTTTAGGCTAGGAGTAAGATTTGCTTCCATTTTACCCTTCTCAGACTTCACTGGTGAGATTCTATTGGATTGTTGTTGTTAAAATAGTTTATGTATGTTTAATTGATTTTGTTAAAAATTAGTGTTAATGTTATGCGATTAAAAACTTCAAAACGTAAACGATCTGTTTAAATGGTGATACAGCTTACCTAAATTTCTGTGTACACCCTAATGGCATCATGTGTCAAGCAATTCTGCTTATGTGAGCTTGCTCAAATTGCTGGATTCAAAATTAAATAAAGGAGGAGGACTGTGGTAGGATGGCAGTTAGCATAAAACTTAACAAATCATGACAAATATACATTATTTACTTTCACTTTTATTTTATATTAATAATGACGATAATAAGAGTCGAGCTCTAAAAATAAAGTGTAAATTCAAAATAACTGATAGATCTCAATTTATTTGTGAGTGAGACATAATAGTTGTTATTGTTGGCATCATGTGTCAAGCCCTAGAATGGACTAGCGAATAAAACCTCTACTTTACCGTAGATTTTGTAAGAAAGAATTGCTCTAGGAATTATGCTTTCTTTATGTTCATGAGCAGAACATTCCAGTGATTGTGAACGTGTTCCTTCTCTTTTTTGGTTCATCTTGCCATCTTAAATGTGTGGACTGTAAAGTATCTTTCCATTCTCTAGATGGGGTTTCATATTTGTTTTTCGAGTTAGCTGATCATACTTTTGTACCAGACTACTACTTCATAGATTTTGTTTACTGCTTCTGGATGAAATATTAGAAACTTCACCTTATAATATATTCAAGTAACTCAACTTTGCATTTTTATTTCGACTTAGAAAAGAATGTGAAAATGTAAGATGGGAAGAGCTGCATAAATAGAAAGTCTAAGACACGGCTAGATGATATTTTTTATCTGTTTTAAGTTTTGGTGGGAATAGTTGCACTGAAGTAGTAGGTACCTAATAGAATAGTTGAAGTGTGTTGAAATTGCCTTAGATACTACCGTTATGAGAAGAGATATTGTCAAAAATGAAAGATTCGACCACAATTGAAGGTTTGTTAATGAAGGATTAGGGGTTCTAGAACTTCCCTGTTAGAGAACGATATACACGATGGAATAAAAATGAACGCGCTGCCTAATACAGCTGGGCCCTCTTGTATTTTTAGTAACCCGGTTCAAGTCTTACAATAATGGCCGCAAAACTAAGATTAGTTAACTATTACAAAGAGCTACTAATGCTAGTGTTATAAGGAGATAAATAATTGGGCCATGTCTTATGCTTTTTGTTTTGGGCCGAATACTGAGTATTCTGAAAGCCCAATACTCCCTTCAAGTTGGAGGGGGAGACCACCTTCAACTTGCCCAAAAAGAACCGATTAGTAGCTCCAAGCAGTGACTTAGTGAATAAGTTTGCAAGCTGATTAGTAATGGAGACATTGAACAGTTGAATGAGACCTTCAGCCAGTTTGGTTCGGATGAAATGACAATTGAGCTCGATGTGTTTTACGCCTTCATGAAAGACTGGATTCTTGACAATATGAGCAGCTGCCATATCATCACAGAAGACATAAATGAGAGAAGAAGATGAGTTATCAAGATCAGCCAAAAGCCTAGATAACCAAGCTAACTCTACCATGACCTTACTTAGTGCGCGATATTCAGCTTCAGCTGAAGATAATGACAACACAGGCTGCTTCTTGGATTTACAACCTATAAGACTGTCACCTAGGAAAATGCAAAAGCCAGTAAAAGAGTATCAGGACATGCGGCTCAATCAGTGTCTGAGTAGGGCTTCACAGAGAAATCAGAAGAGTTAGAGTAAAAAAAACCAATATCAGTAGTGCCTTTGAGATACATTGGAAGATGAAAAGCTGCCAACATGTGAGGAACTCTAGGAGTGTGTAAGAATTGACTTAAATGTTGAACTCCAAAGCAAATATTTGGGCGAGTGTAAGTGAGAAACAATAGCTTCCCAATAAGACTTCTATTCCTCTAAGGATTGAGCAAAAGAGTCCCAACATCAGCTTTGAGTTTTTGGCTCAACTCCAAGGGGCTGACAGTATAATTAGCCTCCAAACAACCATACTCCTTTAGAAGATCAATGACACAAACTTCTTTTGATTTAAAGAAGACTAGAAGGCAGAACACAAACATCAATCCCCAAAAAATAATGCAAAGAACGTAAATCTTTGATTTTGAACTCATTGTCCAAAAATTGCTTCAGAACTAAAATTTCAGACAAATCATCACCTGTAACGATACTATCATCAACATATACCGTTAGTATTACCAAATAACCAGGAGACCCTTTGATGAACATAGAATAGTCATTAAGGGAATAATGATAGCCCCTAGAATAAAGGGTTTGAGACAACTTGGCATACCATTGCCTAGAAGCCTGTCTCAAACCATAAAGAGATTTTTTTAAATTGCAAACTAAAGGAACAAAAGAAGAAAGAGAAATAGAGAGGCCGGGGGTAATTTCATATAAATCACTTCATCTAAATCACCATGAAGAAATGCATTTTTGACATCAAGTTGAATAAATGGCCAATTTTTCTTAACAGTAACTGCAATTAAATATTTAACAGCGAAAAGTTTCACCACAGGAGAAAAAGTCTCATTAAGTCAACCCATTCAACCTGTGTGTCCCCCCTAATCACAAGCCTTGCCTTATATCTTTTCACATCACCATTAGCCTTATATTTAATTTTATAAACCCACTTGCACCCAATAGGTTTTTTACCCTTAGGTAGCTCAATATATCCCAGTATGATTAGTCTCTAAAGCCTCAAATTCCTTTGTCATGGCATCCTACCAAGCTGGAATAGGAACAACTTGAGAATATGTATAAGGTTTAAAATCTACTTAGTGAGTAATAGAACCAGAAAAGGAATTGGGAAAGTGATAGATGTAATCTTTAAGATAAGAAGGTTGGGTATGAAGTCTAGCAGGCTTTCTGATGGGTAAGGAAGGAGAAGAGGCAAAGAGTAGGGGGATCTTCAAAGTTTTGAAGAGAAGAGGAAACAAATGGGTACTCATCATAGGAGAAGGAAACAGGAGAATTAACTGGTTATGGGGAGGTAGGTGGGAAAGATGCAGAGATATCAGGAAAGAAAAAATCAGGAGAAAAAAGAAAATGATGCTCATGAAAATGACATCTCTAGAAATAAAGAATTGCCTAAAATGCAGACTATACAGTTTATTACATTTCTTAGCAAAGGGATAACCAAGAAACACACAAGGAATGGCTCTAGGTTTTAGTTTATCCCTATGTGAAATTGGGACAGTAGCATAGCAAAGACATCCAAAGGTTCTTAAATGAGAGTAACTTGGTGCTTTCCCAAACAGCAATTCATAGAGTATTTGTTATGAAGTAAGGAAAATGGAAGCTTGTTGATAATATATGTAGCTGTGAGTAAACAATCATCCAAGAATCTTATTGGAACCTTTGATTGAAAGAGTAATGCTCTTGAAGCCTCAAGAAGGATTCTATGCTTTCTTTCTACCCCACTATTTTTTTGAGGTGTGTGTGGGCAACTAGTTTGATGAATAAAGTAGTAGCAGCTTCACTAGCTCCCAATTCTAAGGCATTGTTAGATCTTATTTTCTGGATGGTGACATGAAACTGACTTTGAACCATTATGACAAAAGCTTTCAAAAGAGAAAAAACATTACTTTTAGAACCCATTAAATAAGTCCATGTACTTCGAGAAAAATCATCAACAATGGTAAGAAAGTATTTAGAAACAGAGTAAGTAGGAGTGTCGTATGGCACCCAAGTATCAACATGTATAAGTTGAAAAGGTTCAGAACTATGAATAAAACTACCAGAAAATGGTAGCCTAGTTTGCCTAGCCATTCGGCAAATAATGCATGGAAATGATTGTGTAGATGAAATAACAGAAGAAATTTCAAGAATGCATTTCATTTTAGCGAAAGGAAACAGGAGCAAGTCTATGATGCCAGACAATATCTTTGTATTCATAACAGTTTTATTACATGTGGAAGATAATGTATTTACAGAACAAGGGAAAACACTAGAATCAGACATGGATGGTAAGTTGATGCAGGCATCTGATAGGATAGGCTGGTGTTGAGAAGGTTTCTACCACACAAACTTGTACAATCCACTGTCCAGTTTATCAAGATCCAAAGGCTTCTTCAGAGAAGGGCCCTGTATGATGCATGATATTTTGGTAAACTGAACTATGCATCAAATTATTCTGTAATTTTGTGCTCTGAGATAAGATTATGTTTAAAAGAAGGAAGATAAAGAACATTTTGAAGAATGATAGACTCAGTTAAGACAAAAGAACATGTGCATGTAACTTTAACTTTATACCCATTTGGAAGAGAAGCAAGAAAGGGAATAGGTAATTGAGTGATATTAATAAGGAAGTCTTTGCTAGACGTCATATGGTCATATGCACCAGAATCAACTATCCAAGTCAAAGAATCTGATGTTGGGTTGAGGCCCATAATTAGAGAGATAAGTGTGCTGCAGTAATGAAATCAACTAGAAAAATTATTGTTTAGTTAAACTAGGCACTAGAGAACCTTGATCATTAGTAGCAGCAGCGTAAAGAGATGTCTGACTACCAGGAAGATGTTCAGGAGCAGAAGAATCAGACTTTATGCTCACATTTGCAATTGTTCTTCTTTCTTTCGTAAACTTGAAAGTGGAAGAAAGTCAGGGAGCCTGTAACATTTATCAATTAAGTGTCCAGATTTCTTATAATATTTACAAAATTACTAGCCTTGGATTGATCAAAGTTCACCCTCTGATTGAATTGTCTTTGTTGGCCCTGAAACTGAATGTTGAGTTGAGGCTGAACAGGTTCGTTTGCACCAGAATTGACATTAGAAGAGGCTGACTCAGAGACAAATGGAAGAATTGGATTAATTTGCCCCTCTTATTCATCTTGGAGAAGGATATTATAGACATTATCCAGAGATGGTAATGGTTGCATTATTAGAAAATTGCTTCTAACACCCATATATACCTCATTCGGGCCCATAAGAAATTGATGGACTTTGTCCTTCTTCTTTCTCCTTTTGAAGACCCTCTTTAGCTGCACAAGTGCAAGAGTTTGCATGGCTGCCGCACATTACCCCCCCAGTTCATCCCATATCTTCTTAAGTTTGTTAAAATATGAAGCAATGTCTAGGGAACCTTGGTAAGTATAAGCAAGTTATATCTTTAGTTCAAACACTTTGGTCCCATTTACACTCTCAAATCTACTATTTAATTGTTTTTAAATACTTTCAGTTGTTTCAAAATATTAAAAACTTCCAGCTATATTGGGAGACAATGAAACTTATACAAATTTACATAGCATTTTTTAGGGAAAACTGAGTTATAAAGATTAAAAAAGCAAAATAAAAAAGGTTAAAATGCATGCGTTAGTGTTCAATTTAAAACATAATTTACTTTGTATGGGTTATTCCCATTAATTAAAAATACAACACATACTCCTAAATATTCTCAAAAGAATAACTTTTAGTTAGATTATCTAATATGGTAAACGATTGCAAGTAAAGATAAAGAAATTACGAAGAAATAAAATTTTGTCCTGCAAAACGACATGACAACCCGACAGATGAGGCGAGAACTTGCATGATTAGTTACTTAGATTAATATTATTGAAGTGTAGATGCTTGAATATTATGCAATATTTGTAGTGCTTTTAGACCAAATTATTTGCAACTTGGAGTATATTTCAAGGATAATAGCAAATGTATCATAGCTTTACCATCTTATTATAATTTTAAACTTTTAATTTGTTTTAATTGGAGCAAAGACTGGTTGGTAGATACTCTTGATAACTTTGTATTATATTTTTTATAAGATTATCCAACTATATATGCAGATTAATCTTGTTAATCTTTTGTGCTCTAAAATCAGAATTTACACCATATAAAATGTGAATGGTGTAAGTCTAAATTCTCTTATTCTTATAATTCTTTCAGTAATTGTATGTACTTTATGGTTATTTTTTTATCTTGATCCGTTAAATATTTTACTTTTGCATCAATAAACATGTATAAAGGGTAAGTATATATATTGGAGAGTTGATAACTCAACAAAAAGTGTTCAATTTAGAACGACTTGAAAATTTTCCATGTAGTAAAATATTTTTCTTTTAATGAGAAGTCAAATTCAAAATATTAATTTAGGATATTTAGAAAAATATTTGACATAATATTTGTCACAAATTTTGACGGAGCATCAAAATATTTCAGTGTTATGGTTGAAAAAATTGGTGATTGTAAGGATTATTGGAGCTTCAAATTTGAAATGTCAGAATCATGCTTAAAATTCTGGTAGGATACCAAATTGCACGAGCAATAGGTCTTACATGTAAAGGGTCCTATACCCACGACTCAAAATTTTCACGAGCCTATTTTCACAAAATATTTCGTTAAAGGGGATCAAAATATAAACGATGATTTAGAAAAAATCCATCAACCATATTTTTTTGCTAATACTAAGAAATGAAAACACATACTTGCATATTGGGCCCCTGTTAGCGCGGCCAATCCAACATCTAGTATGTACAAGAAGAGAGTATATAACTGCTCCTGTGGGGGACAATTTCCATGCACCAAAAGAATTTCTACAGTAAAAAGCACAAGGTATCTCGCGTTCACGTGTGGTTCGGAAAAAAACCGCACCCTAAAAAGCATGATATAAATAGCCTACTTTGATTGCAAGTATTAGTTATTACTTTCACGGCTCGAATCCCTAACCTATAGGTTACATAGAGACAACTTTATCGTTGCTCCAAGCTAAGGCTCCCCTTCACTTCTACCATAAACCTTTATATCTCTAAGCAGCCGCAAAAGTTGTGTTGCCTTCAAAAGTCTCATTCTGTCGAATGCTCCCTATTCCTGACTTTAAATTCTCTATTTAAAGAAGAATGAGAAGGTACTATGGAAGCAGTAATAGAGAAGGAACAATGATTTGGAAATTGCTTCTTGGGAAATGAAACAATATACTTGCTGTTACAACAAGTTGAACCGTGCGTATGGGTAAATCTGAATAAAAACGTCAAGTATTTGGCACATATTTTGTCAAAATAACAAATATTTGAGACCGGAATGCAATATTATCAAGTTTGACATGATTCTTCTTTTTATTGGATGCGGACAACTATAAAAGGCAATTGTATAGTCTAGTATTTTTTAAGTTTCCTACTTGTAGACGGATAAAATTTAAATTTATGCCGGAAAGACTGATATCAAACATCTTTTAATAAAAGCGACTCCACGTTCAAAATTGAAAATTGAAAATTGAAATTTTAATTAAAAATAAAAAAATATTTACCATTCCACAGCCACCTTAGTTGGTGTGTAAAGTAATGTTAACCTTTTGTTCTATGCCTTTGAACTTTAAAATGGATCTTCGCTCGAAGAATGATTATTGTAAGCTGTATATCGAAACGAGGAGTCAGATAATGAATGTAAATAGAAATTATTTGCTTAAGTGGACTTTTTTCGTGGCTTATGTGTCCAGCCAGGGGGTGTATTATATTCTCAATAATTCTTCTTTATTGTTTAATTGCATAGAATAATGAATGCAATCATTTCTAGCTTTAGAAAATTAAAATTTATGTGCCCCATTGCATTTCTGGCAGATTCTTGTGTTTGGTATTAAACTATAACAAATTTTATATAGTTGGTCGTTATACATCATATAATCTTCTAGTAGAAAACAAAATTATATGGAGTCTATTCTTGTTGAAATTTTGAGTATGTAAAAAGTCTGGAGTTTAATTTGATGTGGAAACTCAAAGTTAAACACAGCGGCAATTTTAATTTACTAGATTCGTTTGACTTATGCTTTAGGCAGATGCAAAATCAGAATTTAAATTTTGTGGTTCGAAATTTTATAACAACGATCATAAGTGTTAATAATAAGGTTCGAGATTTAATATTTGTTCATAATTTGTGAATTTCTTAACGCATGAAGTATATAAGATCTAGGTCAAAGCTATTGAATTAGTTGGTACCCAATCAAGAGTATAAATAATCAACTCCAAAATGCAAGATCAAGAAACCTGGAAATAGGTATTGAAAAAGGAAATTCTTTCTTGTTTATTTTATATCTGTAGCACGTAGAATAATGTACGAGTTTGATTATTTCTCTTCACCTAAAGTATGTAAAAATATTTATTTTACTGACAGTAAGATGCCTTTGTTACTTGCACATTCGAAGAGCTATCTCGTTCCCCAGGTTATTGGGTTGAATCTTAAAAATTGAATCTTACTTTGTTCTGATACGTTGGATATTCTCTTCATATACAACCAAGATTTCCTAGGAATATCCTCAAATATAGAGTAATTCTAAGAGTTTTATGTTAATTATAATGGTAAATCACGTATTATTTCTTTGTTTAATTTAATTTTTCAAAATCACGCAAAAGAATGCAAGTCTTAGGGTGTGTTTGGTATGACGGAAAATATTTTTTCATTTTTCACTGTTTGGTTGCACAAAATAATTTGAAAAATATTTTCATAGTATTACATTTCTTGAAATCGGAAAAAAATAACTTTCCTAGAAAAAGTTAGGAAAACATTTTTCAAAAATTCCACCGACTCTCACATCTAACCCCAACTCCCTCTAACTTCAATTTTCTGTTTTTTTTTTTGTTTTTCTGTGCCCATCCACCCCCAACCTCGTCAACCCCTCCCCCC